>CAUJNA010000556.1:135000-150000 GCA_963377175.1 Effrenium voratum | reverse complement strand
TTCAGCAAGCAAGGTTTTGTGGGCCTTGACAAAAAGTGCTGGATTGCATCCATGAAGCTCGACAGGCTGAGGGCCACAAGGAACCACTATGGGCAAGTGAACCAACGCCCGTCTTCACAATAGGCAATGGAGGCCATGGTCAATTGACAAGCTGCCTCGAAAACCACACCAACAACGGGGACCAGCAAGAGAAACGGGCAACCAAACACACAATCAACGGCGAAGGCACGCTGCAAGTTTACAGGTGGAAGCACGAACGTCTGTGGGATCGGGAACGCTCCTTTCAATCCACTATAGCGACTGCAAAGCACGATCCAGGTATAATTAATTGCAATTGTACGTTATAATGCTTGCTGCTTCAAAGCAGGCACGTTTCACATCTAGCGCTACTCATGGGAGGCCAAGCTGGACCGTGATCGTGGAATCGCTGCTTGCGGGTATGAAAGCAATTGGCGCCAGGACATGGGCAGTGGCACAATGTATCCCATGTCTTGATGTCAAGTCGGACTTTCGTTGGACAGAAACGCCTCTTGGCCCGCCAGCCACTGTCCAACCCACCCGTCCAGAGCAAGTGTCAAGCCAGATAGCAACCAGCAGTTGAAAAAGAATAATAAAACACCGGCCAGGCAAAGCAAATGAAGTTTTTGTTTTTGTAGGTTGCTTCAAGAGGGCAAGCAACACAATGTTTCCAAGGGACATTCTGGCCCCTTCGCATACTCCATTCCATAAAAGTCTGCCAAACCAAGATTGCTGAGGCTTGCGAAACCTGTATAAACCAGAGACGGCTACCTGCGCCCAGGCTGTTCGAATTGGCATGGCGAGTTGAACACGTGACAGCCAATCCAAATCGATCTCGGCAAAGAAACACCTGTTTTTTGCTTATTATTTTTTTAGTATGCTAGCCTCTCCTTTTGTAGCATGTCCCTCAACAGAACCGGAAAAATTGACCTTGCAGCACCTCACCCGCTCAGTCGCTCAGTCGCTCAGTCGCTCAGTCGCTCAGTCGCTCAGTCCGTTGTCTGTGACGGCCGGTTGGTCCCCGTCGCGCTTGTTGTTCGCTGCCGAGCCTCAGAGTACGGAGAACGTGAATCATCTGACGAGTGGTTGGTGGACGTGAATTCCCACCTAAATGATGTCCACCGAAGGGTCTCCAATTAAAAATCTGACCAACTTCCGTATGTACAGTAATTTGCCAGCTAGGACAATCCAAAACCAGGGTTGGGTAAAAACTGTCCTGAAAGCATGCATCACCCTGAAGGAAACTGTACCTAGGGAAAAACGCCAAGTCAAGCCCTATCACGGCCTCCGCCTTCTCTTTCTCAGCTGCTCTCCTTTCGGCAAAAGCCACTCGTACACGCAAGGCCGCCTCATCTTCTCCTCTCTGCGAGTGACTCAAGCTTCGAAGTACGCTCAGGCCAACTCCCTCTCGTATGGACATAGGCGGTGTGATCTCGAGGTTCACTACAGGCCCTGGATCACCTCTCAGCGAGATCGCACGTCCTGCGCAAGCGGATGGTTCACCAACTACGCATCGTCTGACCCTCCGCTTGTTCTCGGACTCGCCGCCTAGCAGCAATTTTGACCAAGCCTCATCTCCCGGCTTGATTTCAAGATAATTTGACTGAGTGTCTGGCTGACTGACTTCAAGGCATGCGAACCTGCGACGTGACCAAAAACAAGATGGGTACCCCCAACCTCCAATTTGACAAAAACAAAAACAAAAAAGACATAATAACAAAATGTGCGGTTCCTGGGTCCATGGATTTTGAGCCACACACAGGTAGGCATCCGGCCCAATCGAAGAACAGGCTCACAGCCTTCTAGCGCTGGCAAAGCCTTGATGATCCTGGCCACTGTCGAATGCGCTTGCCTTGACCTTGGCCCTCATGCGCCCAAGCAAGGAAATACTGAGACTGGTCCATGCCTTGGAAGTGTTAGCCCGACATCTGATTTCCTGAAAGGGAGTGTGTCTTTTTTTCGGGGACCCCATCAAGTTGTTGGTATCTGTTTTTAGTGCTCCTTGCAAAACCACCAAAAAATGGGCACCCTCAAAAAAGACAAACAACTTAGCGGAATCTGAGCACGGGAACCCCCAGTCCTGGCAGTGTGCTCGTGGCAAAACGGCACCACCTCCACGGGCACGGGGAAGTGGGGGCCTAGGCCTGAGCTCCGCCAATAGACGATACACCAAGAGTCGACAGGGAAAAGGCGAGTCTAAGCCAAGTTTTATTCAAACAGGCGCTTGACGAATGAGCAGTCCGACAAAACGCGAGTGTCTGGCAGTAAAGCGGAACATGACGCCTGTCACTGCACCTCATACGTGCGGATGTATCAAAGGCTCCTGGCTGTCGCAAAGCTTGGACTCATCAACAATGACCACAAAGGTCTTGGCAGTGGCCTGGCGGGATAACTCTCGTCGGCATGTTTACATTGCAACAGAAAAGCTATAGCATTTGCAGCAGGTTTGCCTCTACACTACAGATCGCATTGTACATCTGCGTGGTGTGGCTTGCTTACAACAGACTTCTGCCTGCAAGCATCGCGCCCAAACCATCGTCGCCACCAAGAAGACTGGGAAGAAGAACAAGAAGCAAGAGGAAGAACGATAAAAGGCAAGAAATCGGAACAAGAACAAGAACAAGAAGAATTCAAACAAGAAGTAGAAGGCAAAAAAGAAGGGTGAAAATATGATAAAGAAGAAAGACATGTCGTTTCAAAACAAAGACACACTTCAAAAGAGGCAGCAGAAGGAAAGCAATAAGAAGATAAATGAGAAAGGGATGCTGATAAAAACAAGGAAGGTGAGGAAGTGCAAGAAAAGAAAAAAGAAGGGAGCAAGAAGGCCAAGTTTTAGGACAAAACGCAAACAAATAAGAGAAAAGCGAAAAACACCTCCGGACCTCCAAACAATTCTCAAGTTGCTCATGTCCATGGAGCCAATCGGCGAGCCTCGACGATCTTCTCCCGGAAGTGTGCACCACCTCCGCCCTTCCTTGGCTATCCGGCAAAATGACAGGCTGCGGCGTGACGTGCGTGCCCAAGCAGTGATGCAAGGGTCTGTGGTGTAACTTCAAGTTTCAGACGAGCCTTGCAGCCCCCAATCTGACAAAACCATGTTCAACTTGCTTAACAGAGTACTGTGATCTGAGAAAGCTTTTCGGATATGTTTTCCTCTACATCTGTCAGCAGTGTTTCTCCCAGTGCCTTGCAAAATCTCAATAAACAAGCCTATGAGCAGTGCCTACAGCCATTGCCTTTCTCATCCACTGGCTCTTACATGTGATAAGAAATGCGCTGGCACATGTCCCATAAAGGGGTGAGAACACGTGTTCGTGCGACCACCAACTCCCACACAACTCCTGCTACCAACCATGGACTGCCGGACACAATTCTGCGTACATAACTCCTGCCACTATGCCAACATAGCCACTACAGGGGAACGACAAAGTCATGCCTAAGTCATGCCTGGCTGGTTCCCCCATTGTAAACGCCCATGCAAGAAGTCATGCCTAAGTCCTGCCTTCGACTCTTTCCCCACTGTGAACGCAAGAGGTAACCGCCAAAAAAACTTAGCATGTGCCATACAAAGATGAATTTGCAATGCCAGGGGACAAGGAGGAGGGCATAATTTTCTTGTTGATTGGGTCATGCGCAACGCCTTCCCCCCATGCAAACGCAAGATGCAGTAGCCTTGTACTCACGTTCTCCTTCCGTCCAAAAGGTGAATCAGCATCGTGGGGAGGTGGTTGGTCAAATTGCGCTTTCGCCGATGGAAACGCAAGATGTCACAGAATGCCAAAACAAAGGATCATATCAAATCTGCCTCGGACTGTTATTTTCCCACACTGCAGACGGGTGGGAAACAAACCGCAGGCCGCGGTTGTACCGTTGAACGGCAGCCCAAGCCTCTCTCTTCTTGGAAGTTGTGAGAAGTTGAGGCCCAATCACATTTTTGTAAAACACTTCTGAGAGCTTCTCTGATTTGCTGGCCTTGCTTCTGAGCCAAGAGACAAAAAACTCGGCCAACCCTTTCATGCCATCACGTTTCTCGCTGCTGAAGCACTGCAGCACCCAATCAATGCAGTCTGCTTCATTGTCAAGGTCCCACTCCGTTCGCACGATGGGCTGATCACCCGAAGCTGCAGAGGTTCCTGGCACAGTCGCTGGCACAGAAGCAGGAGTCGCAAGAGCTTTGGCAGCTGGTCCTTGAGCTGCTGGTGCCGGAGCAGACGCGTCAGACTCTGCAGGCTGCGCTTGGCTGCCCCGCTTCCGCAGCTTGGAAAGTAGGTCCCCCATGCCGCGCTCCATCTTCTCTTCTGCTGCATTTTCTGGCACAACGGCGGACGGAGCAGGCGGCTTGTACCAACCACTTCTTCGGCCAGATCGGACTAGCTCAGCAGCCTCTTCTGAAAAAGCTGTGTTCGGCTCGCCGCAGGCCGCACAGAAGCGATCTGCCAGAGACACCTTCTGGGAGCAGCCTGCTTTGGAGCAATGAACCTTCTTTGGGCTCACAGCCGCCAGCAAGCCCAGCACCGCAGAAGTCTTGGTTTGCGGCTTTGCGTCAAAGCCAGCGCCAGCACGCTTTGAAGAAAACAGCTCCTCGAACCGCTCCTTTAGAACCACATTTCTCTGCAGCAGCTCGCCAGGCACAAAGCCACACCTTGCCCAGCCAGCACGTTGGTTTTGCTCAGACAGACCCTCCATGACGATCCTGCGAATGAGGCTCAATGCCATGAAAACATTAATGTCCCTTCCTTGGCGAGACAACTGAGCCTTCACAGCAGCCCACCGCGCACTCATGATGCTATGAGGCTGCTGGTCAAGCGCGCAGAGAGCTGCTGTAGAATAACTGGGCAAGACGAAGAGCTCCACGCCATACCGCTCCAGTAACCTTGCGTGCGCTGAAAACATTGAAGCTGGGACAGGTAAAAGCAGCACTAAACACAAAGAGGGTTCCTTGAGCTGGTTCCCAGTAAAAATGATGGAGTCAAGCAGCACCATGACCGAGGGAGTCACATGAATCATGCTACCTCCGCCAGTGTCAAGGATTAAGAGGCACTTCTCTTCTCTATCCGGCCATCTTTCTCTCAAAGGCTTCAGGCAGCACCTTTCCAGCATCTGCACAAAGCTAGCCGCAGTTTGGCTGCCGCCAGGGTTTGCAAACAGCTCCGCCTCGGGCCAGATGCGCGAAAAGGATTCATGCAGGCGCTTCTGAGGGACAATGACTCCAACCGGCAGCGGCTGACCTTGCATAGGCAGCCACGAGCATACCGTAATGTGCTCAAAGCTCGTGACTGCTGACACTGTAGCAGCCTTCGAGCGACCACTTTGAGTAATGATCCCGCGCATCTGAGTGAGGACGTCGCTCCTAGAAGAGAACCCCTTCTCGTCAGCTATGATCACACGCCCAGAGCTTGAGGCGAGCAGCACTCCGCTGGCAGACATCAGCCCCAGGCGGGTCAGCATCTTCTGAAGGGTGTCAAAGGCTTGCTCGATAACCTTTGGCTCCATCACGGCAGCCTGGTGCAAAGTCTTGGCCTTGAGCTTCTGCAAGGACAGGCTGTCTTCACGGGGCTGCGTGGCCTCGACCCATGCTCTGAAATCGCGCCAGAAGTGGGCAAAGCGAGGCCGGCGCTCAGCGAGCTTTGCTTCCAAGTCATCCCCGCACTCGTCCGCGCCGATCTCACCCAGCCTATGGCGCTGAGCTAAATTTCAACTGGGGTTAGCGAAAGCAGCCAGCCACTCAAAAAAACATAACACACAGAAGCACAATTTAGAATCCTGCTGATAAGGCGCTTTTCTAACTTCATCAAAACTGCCGCAGTTTCCAGCTGCTCAATCGAGAGGGCGGTACCGGTTCTTTGATGCCACTTCACATAGCAAAGAAGGTCTTGCTTCTCACGCTCCCCCAAGGATTCTTGAGGCGTGCGGCCCATCTTGAATTGAGCGGGAACATCCCAGGGAAGGGCCCCGTCCCCGAAGCTCTTGCGCAGCTTGTACAAGTAGTGCCTGTTTACACGCAAGCTTGTCAGCTGCTCAGCTGCCTTCGCTGGGCTTGTGATAGGGCAAGACTCACGAGCCAAGAGCTGGTGCAGCAAAGCGTAGAATTCCCACCTCTTTTGGTCGTGTGCGGAAGGATTTTCCGCATACTGTGCAAAATCTGCCTGCAGATCATCAAGCGTGTAGTCCACTGGGAGCACCACGGAAGCAACACCATTCTCAAACGCAGCCCAGCGCGGAGCATGCGGAGGCGGCTTGTCTGCCTCCGTCTCTGTGTTTGCAGCATACTCCCCCATGTAGCCTGCAATCTCGTCCCTGAAGCGCTGCTTATGCTTTTCACTGAAAGCTCGCCACTGGGCCATGTAGTCCTTCTGCATCCTCTTTTCCGCTCCATGCCGGTGTGCCTGCACGCGGGCAAACCAACAGAGTTCTGATTCCCTCGCCCTTCGCTTCCACCCCAGCTCCGGCAGGGCCATGTCGCTCAGCTTCCTCTTCTTGCCTCCAGCCGGCGCACTGACAATGGCTGCGCCCTCGCCGGTCCGGTCAAAGTTCTGAGACTCCTCGATGGCCGCGGCGGCATTCTCGTCGGATCTGGCCTGCTTCTGAGACTCCTCCATGGCAAGCTCTATCTTGCACTGATCCTCGTAGCAGAAAAAGCAAACCCTGACCACAGGAGACTTGTTGTCCGCTGACACCGCAGCCCCGCACAATGCGCAACCATTCTCATTGGCAGCAGGTTTCCCAAGTCCACTCACAGCCTTCTCTGCAGCAAAGCAGGCGCGGCAGAAGTTTGCCAGGGCTGAGGCGTTGGAACCAGTAATGGCGGTTGCGCAATCTACCTGGGACAGCTGGCATCACTGAAAATGTGTCACTCCAAGCAAAAGCACCGAAACAACATGGTGAAAGCGACTGCTAGAAACAAGTTGAAGGACGCAGCTTGGGAGAGTCTTGTGGGAAGAAGAAGCCACTTCAGCCAAGAACTGCAGCTGGCCTTGTAGATCTGCCTCAGGCACATCTGCCAAAGCACTAGCGGAACTCTGCGGAGGCGGAGGTGCCTCGTTCGGCGGCGGCAGCGGCGGCTCAAGCAGAGCAGCTGCTGAAGCTTGCAACGCCGCTGGTGCAGGTGGCGCAGCTTCTCCTCCCAATTTTGGCACTTCAAAACTCGGAAAAAACGAGATGCAAAACGAGATGGAAACGAGATGGGAACGAGATCTGAAATCAGTCAAACTTGGCCCACTCTGCTCAAGCTTCAAAATTGACAAAAGCTGGACAACAAAGTTGCGCCTGCACCGTTTGCTACAGGCTTCGAAAACTGTGAGTCGTGCATCTTCCTGGCTAGCGCGCTCCGAACCTCAAGGAGCAACTTGCCGTCGGTGTCGACGCCCCATTCATCACACAGCTCATAGAGGTTCGGCGCGGCCAGCCGAACGATCTGAGCTTCAGTCAGCCGCTTGGGGGCCATGGGTTGCTGCCAAATGCCCCTACGCCCACTACATGAGCAAGGCAGAAAGAAACTCAAACACGGTCTTGGCTAAAAAAGGCTTCTGTCAGTACTGTGCTCTCAGCATGCAGTTCATCCAACCGTGCGCTGCAGTCAGGCTCAGCACTTGCAACAAATCAAAGCACGACTGCACGCGACTCTTCGAGACAATGTGAAAGATTCTGCCAAAGATTCGATGCGAAGAAAAGCACATGAAGCCAAGGTATTTGCGCTCTGAAGTTTGTCCCTTTTCCTTCACCTCGGCCCCAAGGCTGCGAAGGATGCCCCAATATTCCCCTATTGGATCTCTCCTGCTCCATACTTAAAATCTCTCATTGGCTTTTGAGGCAATGAGAGCAGCCACACTTATCAGATTCGCCAAGAGATGTTCGCACCACTTGGGATACCTGACGCACAAAACCTAAAAGGCAATGGCTATCCAAAGCCTGATAGCTGCGACTCGTCTTTAAAAGAGCGCACGCACGGACACAACTGTAGCACCAAGAGCCGGTCACTTCACGGGTCCGGTTTGGACGCTTGTACTCCCAGCGAACAGCATGCTTTGCATTGCGGCACACGCAACATTCAGAACTCTCGGGAACAGGCTGACCCTTTGGAGTGTGCCTGTTCCCTGACGGTAGGTCAGCCTTGCGCAACAGCTCAAAGATGTTGCTGTGCTCTTCCCGAAGTGCCCGCGCAAAGGCGGTTGGATTGCCAACCTTGGATTGGGATGGAAATATGTCCTGTGGATGACACCGTTCAATCCTGCAAATCACTTGGCTCATGTTGCGCTCTCCTGGAGGCCGCGCCCCTAGACCCTTGCATTAACCCCCATCTCTGCAAACCCCAAACATTAAAACACCCTAGGCAACCCACCACCACCACCACCACTACCACCACCACCACCCCTTACGACCGAAAGCAAAGCAAACCACAACAGCGCCAACAAACGCGATTCAACCGTCAAAAAGCAAGGCGCGCAACAGCAACTGCAAACAGTAAGCAGTCAGCAAACAGCTAGGCAAAACCACCCCAACCACAGCAACAACAACCACAGCAACAGCCACAGCAACAGCAACAGCAACAGCAACAGCAACAGCAACAGCAACAGCAACAGCAACAGCAACAGCAACAGCAACAGCAACAGCAACAACAACAACAACAACAACAACAACAACAACAACAACAACAACAACAACAACAACAACAACAACAACAACAACAACAACAACAACAGCAACAACAACAACAACAGCAGCAGCAGCAGCAGCAGCAGCAGCAGCAGCAGCAGCAGCGGCGGGAAGCCAACAGAAAGCACACAAGAGAGTAAAAACCACCTGGGAAACAAGGCGAAACACAACAGTCGCAGCAAAACACAAAAAACAGCTGAGCAAAGCAAAAGCAAACCCTAGGCCAAGGCTCAGGAGCTTCTGCTGGGTCGGGCTGACGTCGCTGAAGGACCTCGGCAGTCACAAAGTACAACTCCCCTGTGGCGGTCACCTCCCGGACCACCACCACCAGCACCACCACCACCACCGCCAACACAACCATAACCGCCAGCGACAGCAGAAGCTACAGCAGCCCCCACCAAACAAACAAAAGTTGAAATCCCGTCAACACCGCGCAGCCCTCACGCTGCCGAGGCCGAGCTCCATCGGCCAAACCCTTACCCCAACACTAGCTACGGGAGTTTACCATTGTAAGTTTACTTCTACGTCCCTTCAAACTGCAGTTGCGGCAGGGTCCGTTACCAGTCTGTTTCAAACAAAGCTCTTAAGGTGAAGCTGCCTTTGAAGCCCAAAACCCGCGTAAGCTTCGTTCTCTTGAAAAGGGTTCAAAAAGGAAAAGGTTAAAAGCGTACTCCTCAAAAAATCCTGCACTTAACACTGCGCCGGCTGCTTCTCGCAAGGCACCTGCGGTACAGGTGAAGGTGTGCTGGCGCACTCCTCCCGACATCGCTTCCTTGTCGGCGTCTCTGCTGCCATTGCTCTCGGCCCAAATGGCTCAGAGCAATCCAAGACCCCAAATGGCTCCAGGCCATCGAACGAGTATCAAAAACACAGAGCCGTCCACAAAACCCCAGAAGATCGCAAAACAAAGTCTGTCACGCTGCAAACAGCAGGTTGCTGTGAGATCTACCAATCAAAGCAGGGAAGCCCGCCCACCAAAAATGCTGGCATTCCATTGTATCTTAGCAACATATTCTCACATAGAAGCACCGGACATGGAAAGGTGGCGACCCAATGAAAAAACTGCATAAACACAGGAATCCGAACCCCAATGTAAACGCAACACACATCTGCTTTCAGGACCTACTGGGCCCAGGTCTGGAACTGGCAAACCCCACTGTAAACGCAAGCCCAACTGATCACACAGCAAAATGCAGCGCTCACAGTGCACCATCAGAGTTCGTATGCGTTCGGCATTCCTTCGTATCTTAGCAACATATTCTCACACAGAAGCGCCGGACATGGAAAGGTGGCGACCCAAGGTAAGAGTTGCATAAACACGGGAATCCGAACCCCCATGTAAACGCAACATACATCTGCTTTCAGGACCTCCTGGGCCCAGGTCTGGAACTGGCAAAACCCACTGTAAACGCAAGCCCAACTGATCACACAGCAAAACGCAGCACTCACAGTGCACCATCAGAGTTCCTATGCGTTTCCCGGAAAGGCACGACTTCTTCGACATGCTTCCCCGCACCTAAATCTAACAACGCCTACTCCGGAGGCACGACTTTGTCATATGCCTGTAAGACTTGGCACTGCCAAGTCATTGGTACAGGCAACACCGATGACACCAACAACTCATACAAAGCTCGTACATGCAAATGCATGTCGAGTGGCACCAGGTTTAGGGTGCGATCCACTGAGTCCGCGCCGTCGATTGCAACCTCAGCCATTGCTTTAGCGAAAAATTGCTCCAGCAGCATTTGGGCGACAGAGCAAGACCTCCTTGTTTAGGAACCGAGGCGACAGTCTGCAGATATGCAAAAAGAAGGAGTTCCCAACGCCGGCGACTCTCGTGTTGAAAAACCAAACAATAACGTAAAGCGACCGTTCTGAAACACCTTGCATGGGCGTCTCCAATGCACAAGCACAATTCAGGCAGCTACTTCCCGTCACATGTCTCAGAAACTCGGCAAGCAAAGACTCTAAGCAACCCAAGCAACCCCTACCACCTACAAAGGTCCCCAAACCAAGATTTTTTCCTGGGTGCCGGGGTCCCCAATCAAAGCCCTTCATGCTGAGTGGTTTACCCAGCGAGCTCGCCATAAAATCGGCACTTGGCTTCTCGAAGCGGGTCATCGCAGCCGACTCTGGGCTCCTGTGCATCCAGGCTCGGCTGTGTGTCCAGCGTGGCCAGCTTGATGCCTCAAAACCCCCCGGAGCGAACTTGGCCCATCCATCGTGCCCTGTCTGCGTTCGCTATCAGGCCCTTCAGGGAGTTTCTTTCGGATGATCTTGGAGGGAAACTCCTTCCAAAAGAAGTGGACAGGGAAAACCCCGCTCAAGGTCCACCACGCAACACCAAAACATGTTGCCAGGGAGCAGCTAGCTCTGGGCCACAAGCGAGAACAAGCGCTTCGACTTCCACTTCCCTCGGAACAACCTCGACCACGAGGGAAAAACTGGAAGGAAACGGCACGAGACAAAGGCAAGGGACAATCGCAAGGGGGGTTCGATGGGAAACCTCCTGAAAACCGGCTGCCCCGTCTGGGGTCTAGTTTGGGAACCCTCGCAGTTCGGAACATCGACGCTTCCGCTGGGCATCCGCTCCCAGTGAAGCCGCCTGCTCCTGCGTTCGCTTGGATGTGGGCACCTGAGCTTTGGGCACACCCGTTGAGAGGCTCTCAGCTTGCGACAAATTTTCAAGGTCACGGCCCTACCTGCGCTCCAGCATTTCTGATCCAGGCCTTTTTTGTCTGGATGCCTGTCAACTTGACGCCCGCTCGTTGGCACAGAACCAAAGTCTATCTTGCGAAAGGCATGCAGTGCTGTCAAACCACGTCATGCGCAGCAGATTGGGCACACTGTCGGCAATAGCACCCTCAAGAGTTCATGTTTTTAGAACTCAGTCTAGCAAAAGATGACACAAAACTAGTTTCTGAGACCTGCAGTTGCCCGGAGCCTTCAAAGTGATGAAAAGCGCGCATTGGTTCTATTCAAAGTAGAAACACTAACACCGGAGGACGCTCAGTTTCCAGAGCTATTTGATTTTCTGGCTCAAGCTTGGCCCGATCCTGAAAGTTAAAATGATCTCGCAGTCGCCCGACTGTTGTCCCAGGCCCCTTGCCCAATGGAGTGATGTATATGTACTGTATATATGTACTATTATATATGTATACATAGCCCATAGGCAACTAAGGGAGCTGGCCTTTTGAGGGCAAAAGGAAAATGGCTGGTTATCTACAACAGGGGTAACTGGAATCGCTGGGTTGAACAACGTGACAGCTAGGCCAGCGGCCGCCACGATATCCTTCAGCTCGCCAGATGCCAGCCTGGACAGCTTTGCATCTCCAAGGAAGCCCAGAAGAGAGAGAAAGAGAGAAAGGAAAGAGGGAAAGAGAGAAAGAGAGAGAGAGAGAGAGAGAGAGAGCGCAAAGAGAGGCAAAGAGAGCAAAATTCAGCAACAACAACAAAAAAGACAAAGCCTAGCAAAACTGGGATCAGACAAACAAACGGCAGCTTGAGATTGCCGATTGCCCCCACTTTCACTCTCCGCGATCTTGGCTAGCGCCCGAACTGGGCTAGCTTTCGCCCAAACCCACCGGGGGTGGTCTTTTGTTGGGTTTACCCCATGTTGGGTGAATTTTAAGGAAAGCTCAAGGATGACACCAGCACAGACCCCAGCATTGGAAATTTCACCCTCGTGTGGCACAGTCTCCCAGGGCCCCCCGCCCCCCACACACAAGTTCCCACACACGCCGCTACTCCTGCGCGGATTCCTGCGCACACTGCTCGCAGCGCACCTCCCACATTCTGCTTCTGTGGGTTTCCGTGCACGCGCTTTGGCATCCGTGCGTACTTTGTTGTCCCACGTGCTTCCGGCGCATTACTCCGCGCGCCTCCCACACGAATCCCCGTTCGTGCCTCTGTGTGCAGCCTTAGGGCAGGGCCTCTCACATCTGTCACGCCAGGTCCGTTGTTTCAATTGTATAGGCATTGCTGACTATGCTTGAGGCTGTCCTCACGCGCCAGGCAGCATCCACAGCACCTTTTATGGTTCACGCCGGCGTATATATCATTGTATGCGGGGACGCCGCATAACTCTGCCATGGACCAGCGTTGTGACCAGCACCCTGACTGCACCGCTGAACAAGCACCGCCAGTCACCACCAGCACCCTGACCCTTGACCAGCACCGCGACTGCCAAAGCACCACCAGTCACCACCAGCACCCTGACCAGTACCTTGACCAGCACCATCTGACCAGCAAACTGACCAGTGTCCTGACCAGAACCCTGACCACCCCAACCGCAGCGAACAAACACCGAGCACCAGCCCTGACTGCAGCGCAACCGCCAGTCCCCACCCCAGCACCCTGACTGCAGCCGAACAAGCACCATGCCCACCTAGCACCCGCAGCTCTACCTGGAACCACACCTCTTTAGGAGGAAGAACCCCCCTAGCTAAGGCCATCTGGGGAAAAACCACCACTTTGGGGCCCCCTGAAAAAGATGCACCCACATGTGCCATGGGCAAAACTCCTGATGTGGTCATGGTCACAGTTCCCTTGATTGGAACCCTTACTAGCTACTTGCCAGACTACAAAGAAAAACTTTCCGGGAGATTTCGGCAGGAAAGCCCTGGTTTGGGGTGTCTGCCTAACTTTGTTCATTTTTGTCTAAAACCGCAATTGATGGTTTCATGACCATCCCTAGCAACCCCAAGGAAGAATGGCGATTGACCATGACCCCATGCTCTGGAAATGAAACACAAGCACATGCTAATCGTGTCGACCGGTCTGTTTTGTCAACACTTGCCACTGGACAGGAAACCTGGAGAGGATTCAAGCGACCCACGCGAAAGGAAATCCAAAGGTGGAATGAGCTGTCGTACATCTGCGCCAGAAACTCAGAGAGCCTCGGGCGTGTTTCCTTTCTGTGAAGGGACCCTTTCGGTGTTTGACAAAAAAACGCATAGACCCCAAATAGCAGTGCTTGCACACCAGCACATCCAAAAGCACACCCGCCCACCCCCCACCCCCACCCCGAAGAACGCCCCAAGCAAAACCCGGCCGTCAATCGAGCAAAAATGCGCCCGCACCATTACCCTGAAGAGCACCCCAAACAGCACCCCCGAAGACACCCAGCCGACAATCTTGCGAAAATCAACCAGCACCCCAAACAGAATCCCAAACCACCACCTAAGCTGCAACATGCGCCTGCACCGTCACCTGCATGCCCAATAGCACCCGAGTGTCAATATCTCAAACATGCGCCCGCACCGTCACCAGCACCTCAAACAGCTCCCCACAAACTGCGTCCCACAGCACCATCAGCACCAGCACCCCAAACTGCATTCCCCCCTGCGTCCTACCGTCAAGATGCAAAAATGCGCGCGCACCGGCACCCCCCAAACAGCACCTGCACAAGCACCCCAAACTGTATGCCCCCTAGCACCCTACCGTCAATCTTGAAAAGATGCGCCCGCACCGTCAGCACCTCAAACAGCACCCCAATCAGCACCTACACCAGCACCCCAAACCACACGCCCCCTGGCACCAGCCCATCAATCTCGCAAGTTGCGTTCCGCTCTTTATTAGAAATTAGAACCCCTATAGCTGTCAGCTATCTAGGGCAAAACACCTTTCCCGACGGGCACCCCCGCTTCTGCCCCACACGCTCCACGGCAAAGTACCTGGAGAAAGGGGGGAATCTGCTTGAAGCTACTCCTGTCAGCTGGCTCAGTTCCAGTATTTGTTGCAATTAAAGAAAGCAGCAAGTTCCATCCTTACAAATTGACCATGCTTAGACTGCCTGGTCTTCCACAGCAGGAGTTGAAGGTGTATAGTCCGACACTCCGAACGGCCAATTCCGCGCTGCACGAGGCGCACGCAGTCGAGCCCGTGCCAAGGCCAACCACCATTCCTGAGCGCAACCACCGCGATTTGGGCCTTGCGTTTGAGCAGCTCCACCCTCTTGCCGGAGCCACTGCACTAGGGCATGGAATTGTCAGGAAAACTATGTCAGCTGGTCCAAGCGCTAGGGGTTGTACGAGATTACAGCAGGTGTTCTTAAAGGTTTACGCAGTGGTGCCAGCAGCAGCTGGAGAAACGAGTGCTGGGCAACAGTCCATCCTGGTCTGGAGAGTTTCCCCTACACAGTCGTGATGAGCAGTATTGAATAGCATTCATACTGTGGATTGCTTGCAGGCAGTGTCGGTTGCTGACCCGGTCCCTGGAAGTGTCTGGCCCTTCAACCCAACTGACTTGCACTTGTGCCTGCCTGAAACGCCAGCAGTTTTCACAATCATCGGCTCATGTAAGTGGCCTCTCATGAGCCCCCAACCTTTT
>CAUJNA010000556.1:112500-127500 GCA_963377175.1 Effrenium voratum | reverse complement strand
AGGATAAACCCATCATTTTGGGGTTGACTTTCAGACACCCGAATGCCTGCAGCCACCGCAGAGGCCGGCAGCAGATGGCGATGCGCCTGTTCTCAAAAATGGATTTCGGACACCCAAACGGAAACCAAGCATTTGGGGTACGCCTACTTTAAGAAACCCCCAAGTACCTGGTTCAAAGGGTCAAAAACCCAAATCCCGGTATTTTGCCATACCCCCCCCCCAAAACAAAAACTTTTACCAAAGTACAAACTCACATTAAAGTTGACTCTCAATTCGGCTAGCTTCCTGACAGCCATGTCGCCGGCTTCACTCAAGGGGACTTGCGCAAGATCTGTGGAAACCACCCCGCGGTTTCAAGAGCCCTGGCTTCTGTACGTCTCAACGCATGGAGGAAGGTATGCCATCATCAGGGTCGAATTGGCCACTAACGCAGGAGACCTGGATCGCAACAGAAATCCACACGTTGCCTGTTCACTTCCTAGACTTCCTGAACAAGCTGGGACTGGCTCAGGCCGATGGAACCCAGCCTCGCCACAGCGCAATGGGCCCTGCAGCAGCCTGGCCCGGCACCGAGCGCGCTCCGGCGCGCGCGCTCGAGGTTTCAGCGCTGCAAAGAGAACCAACGGATCCTCTGATCCGGAATTGTCGTCGCCACGCGCCATGTGCATCCTGCCTAGATGCTGCTCTCCTCGCCAGAGCCATGGGGCAGCCTGCCGTCTGAGTGGGAGTTGCACCGGCAACAGCTGACCCCAGCTGATGGAAATGGGGTGAGGAATGGGAGAAAAAGGCAAAGCGTGGGCAGGAAGTTCAATTCAAGTGAGACTCTGACCCGTGTGGTGCTTTCTTTATCAGGGCAGAAAAGATCGAAGCATCTGCTCGATTGCAAGTCTTCGATACACGTAGCAAAGTTCAAGCAACTGTCCCACCAACTTCGTTCGTAACCTAGGTGGGCCGCAGCAAGCGTTGGGGGCTACAACCGCAACCCCAAAATCCAACTAATCTCTCAAGGAAGCGGTAACTCGGGGACGGACCCGGAGATGTGACCTCCATCCATCGATTGTAACAGACTCTTAAGCATCTTGATGATACCATGTCGCCTCTTGGCAAGCTCTTGGCAGCAATCTGCTTATGTGGTGCGCTTCCGGCACCTTTGCAGTAAAAGCGCTCTACCTTTGCAGTGGTGTCTTGTCACAATGCGTACCGTTCACTGTCGGCAGCGATGTTGGCAGTCTGGAGGTCTGTGGTTTTGGGTGTTGGCTGCACTTCGTATCCCGAGTGAAGCTGATACTTTGGAACAGCCATGCGCGAGTTCATCGGATGCCTGATCACGTTGGAAGGTACTTTCAGAGGAAGGTAATAGAGCTCAGCATTCTGCTTGCGTACTGCTACTGGAAGTCGATGCTGTCTTTGCTTCCTTGGGCATGTTATGTTAAAGATGAGTCTCCAAGATGTGTTTATCTGCGAGCATCTTCCGTGCGACCAAGCGCGTTGTTTGACTTTCTGGCGTAAATTTCGGTGGCCGGTACTCAGCAAAAACTTGCCATCGCACCCAAGGGGCAGCCGTTCTGGGAGCCGATCAGTCGTCATAACTGATATCTGATATGTCCCTCAAGTGCGGGTAGCCCTGTCATGAATGGCTTAAAACCTAGGTTAGTGGCCACTTATGTGCTGCACATCCAAGTACAAATCACCCAAGAACCGCTTGGGGCGCGGTCTGAAAAGAGCTTGTGCTGTTGCTTGACACCTGCACTGGCTGCAAGAGCTAAACTCAAGTGTTGACTAAAACATGTCTCCACCTGTCCAAAAAGCCCACGGAGATGCGCATGCAACTGCCTGCAGAAGCGGCTGCTGCTTTGAGGAAACGAGGCTACTCCCCAGCAGAGGGACAACTGAAAGGGCAGCCGCCCGCCCGTCGCGCCTTCGACACAGGCGCAGGCCCGTAAGACACGGCTGGGCGGCGCAGTGGCCGCGCTCGAGACACTGAAACCCATCGTTTTTCGGGGCAAAACCTAGGGCACGCCCCCGCCCGCCCCACCTTGAAAGGGCTCGGAGAACCATTCTGGTGGGAGGCAGGGAATTGACCACTGTGAATGGACAAACTTTTGAACGGGACTCCCGCCATGCTCCAACGAATCAACCCACGTCGCGGGTCCTCGTCGTCTCCCTCAGCCATTGCTGGAAGCAAGAGCTAAAATGTTTTGCATGCGTCAGGGCTTGCTTCTTTCATTCCCAAGCTTGAGCAGCGTTTTTGGGCACAGCACAAGGATGCAAGCTTCACATCTGCAACAATAATGTCAAACCTGAAATACAGGATCCCAACCATGGTAAGCCTGAATTACCCCTGAATCGGTGAGCTTAGCATAGCATAGGCAGTTCTCATTGGTGGCCGAGTTGTCCAACGAGTACCATGGAGGTGGACGCGTGAACACAAATAATGGGGCACATTGCCCAGCTGCGAGATTGAAAGCTCATCATCCAACAACACTTAGCACGTCATCTGTTTTGTTTGCTTGTTTGCTTGCTTCCTTGCTTGATTGCTTGATTGCTTGCTTGCTTGCTTGTCTATTTGTAGGAGTTTCTCAAAATGGTGGAAGCCCTTTTGATTGTTCAATTGGAAGCCTAAAGGAAACCCTTGCCGTTTGGGGGGATCCCTATTTGGGTGTGTCTGTTTTTGCTGCCGCTACCCTTTTGGTTCGTATTCAAAGGGGAACCGAAGAAAAAACTACTTGAGAGGGCCACCCCCAATCAGTACGGCGCAACCGGCAGAACCAATTTTCCCACAACAACAAACACAGCTCATTGTTGATTCCAGCCCAAATAAAACTTTAGCTAATTTCTGGATGCGTCCTCAATCCCGTAGGGTGGCCACCTACAACCTGGCCCGCAGACGACGATCCCGTTGAGAAACCGTTGGAAGTGAGTATCGGAATTCAGCCACGGGGCTCTGTACATCTGCTTCCTCATGTGGTTCAGCCTCAAAGGCGATCCGCTTCCAAATGTAACCCATAAAGCCGGCATGTGGTGTTTTGGGGGACTGCGTGGGTCAATCGTCTGAACATGACATGTTTGATGGAATGCAGCACCCTGCCCAAACGAAGGGGCAAGTCAATTTTCAAACAAGACTGGCGTGGCCATTGTCTGTCAGATCCCCAGTAAGAGATGGTAAGGAGCTGAACTCTGCTATAAGCGGGTCGCGCACATATCGTGACAAAAGGGTATGGTACATAAATCTGGGCAAACTACCATGATTTCCACAAACCTGAAGTCAGGAACCCGGAACAAAAGGGCCCGGAACGCTCATTCACCCCTGGTTGAGCTCGTTACTCGCCCAGAATGGCCAGGCACTGCACACATTCGCATGGCCCATCGGTGAGCTAATCCAATTTGCCAAGCGCGTGCAGGGCCCAGCCTCTGGACGCGCTGGACACGGTGCGATCTGAGGACAATGTCCTTGAAGGCGACATTCCTCGCTTCCGCGCGAGAGCGCGGGCGAGACTCGCCCCAAATGCGGTGTGCTCAGCCCAGAATCAAAAGAAAGATACACTGTTGCAGCATGGTCATTTCAGTGCCAACCACCGAGCGACACAGCGACACATCACTCTGCACCGTGTCAAGCCCAAATAGCTCGGTTGATTCTTCCGAACCCCAAGCTTGTTCATTCGCAACGCGGAGCTTTGGCATGCTGTCTTTCTTCAAGGTACCAAAAGGATGGTTTCAAGGGAAACCAAAGGCAGGCAACTCCGATTCCTACTTTTAGACAAAACCGGGGGCATGGGACCTTTGAAGCCCAATGGCTTCGATCGCGCCTCTTCTTCTCCGCATTCACCAACCTCACGGCGGTCTCGCTCCCATGGGCCCCCAAAGTGGGGGGGAACGCCCCGCCCCACCTGCCGGCTTTGAAGACGGTGCCCTTCGGGACCTGCTCGATTCGAAGCGACCGCATGCAACAGGTGGGTGTGGCTCACGATTAAAGAGCTGAGGTTGCCCAGGTTCTTGTTATGGTTCCATTTGCCAAGGTCCCATTTTGGTACATGAATTTGAGCCACAGCCAGGTACAGGAGCCACTCTTCACGCAACTATGGCCTTTCAACTTTAGGGTCGATTGATTCCACGTTGACTATGCAATGCTAGAACTGGGCGAGATCAAGGGCTGGGAGGTCTCAAGAACTTTGAAAACTGCACGTTACGGTCTGGCTCTGGCATGGTTCGTTCAAATCAAGCTCACCCACAGTACCCAAAGGGATCGGATTTCTCACCTTGAAACTGCATGTTCCACATGCCCTTGAACCTCACCCGAAGCAAACTACGCGGACAACGAGCCTCCTCTGCGGGTTCCTGTTGCGGGCCAGGCTGATTCTGAGAACCCAGCGATGAGTCAGCAAGGAGCTACGTCCAATTTGGTTTGCTGGCCAAGCGAAGTCTCTCAGTTTGTTCAGTTGGCAAGGTCTCTCCTGAAGCAACCACAAACAGCCCTTTCAATTTTAAAGCGACATGCTCAAAGCCAGGTGAAGTGAATCAAACGCTCAAGCTTGAAACAGCGGAATGCACCTGAAAAGCTCCAAGCCAACCACCACTCAAAGCAAGAAAATCCGCGCCTCGTGCCGATTGCGCCCCTGGCAAAGCAAAGGTTCGAGGAACGAAATCCGTTGCGACTTCCCAAAGCATTCACATGCGCAAACAGCCGGCTGATGCCTGCACAAATGAACATAAATTGAATTGTCGACGCAAAGGAGTCGGCCAATAAGTAGACCGCGGACTAATAAACCCCCTTTGTAGGGTTGGTTTAGAGGGGCACCAAAAGGAAAACCACCCATTTGTGGGTGGTTGGATTCCTTGTTTCCTGGGCCTGGGAGACCCCTTCAGACCTGGGGGATTCGCTGCCTCTTTTCAGGCACCCACAGATCCTGGCCTCTGCGAGGGCCATTTCCTTCCAAAGCACGCTTGATTTCAAAGTGGTTGCAGATTGAGGCGTTCTGAGATTGGGTGTTTCCCTTCAAACCACCCATAGGGTCATTTTGAGCATGTCACTCTAATGGTCCCGTCTGTCCAACTAATTAACAGCAAAAACTCCCCTGCACTAGTCCAACTACTGCGGGTGTAATTCGATGTTCATTGCTCTTGCATGCTCTGGCATGCTCTGGCACGTGTGAAGGCGGGAAGCAGCACTTGAATGGTTGCTTACGCGAAAGTGGAAAAAGCTGGGACATGTTCTGACGAGTCTGTGGCCCTTCTCTGGGCGAAGATTGCTTCATTCATTCCCGGCTGCGAATCAATTTCCCAAACACCCGAAAGGGCGGAAAAGATCTCCTAGCTTGAAACTAACTGGAAGTCAACATGGCTCGCCGGCAATCCCTCAGGTCATATTCCCCAGGCCTGTCGTGAAATCACAAGGGCCTTGCCAAGCCGCGCCAACGTGGATGTTCAACACGCTGGATTACATCCATGGTCAAAAGGG
Source organism: Effrenium voratum (assembly GCA_963377175.1). Classification (NCBI taxonomy): domain Eukaryota; class Dinophyceae; order Suessiales; family Symbiodiniaceae; genus Effrenium; species Effrenium voratum. Next base: position 122,045 of record CAUJNA010000556.1, on the reverse strand, counting down.
GGACTGAACCCAGCTATCCCACTAGCCATGATTACAACCTCACATTGGAACCTCCCCCCGTCCTCCAGGATGGCGCTCCGCTCCAATCGGTCCTGGAATATCCGTAAACACCAACAAAGCGGCCCTTGTGCCGTCCTTGCGTGTTCGTCCAACTTAGAAAGCAAAACAGCAATCTGGTTTGCAACCCATTGGTTTTGGGGAACTTGGCAAGGACACTCCTGAAAAAAACGATTCGCGTCTTGTGTCTCGTTCTAAGATCCTGGAGAGCTCTGCAGAGGCCCACCATGCAAGTGGGCATCATCACAACCGTTTACAAAGTACACCCCAACAGAAGTCACCCAAAATCCCACAACAACAATGCAGGCGGGTGGGTGCAGCAAATGCGGCAACATCTACACCGCATTGCAGAGTCGCAGGCTGGCAACACGCATATTGCCAGCGGGCACTTTCCAGTTTTGTAGACCTCAACATGTTTGAGCATACGGCCCAATATAAGTCACGCAGAATCTTGGCAAACAAGAGGAACGATTTGCAGCTGCAACAAAAATCAGCATTTTCACAGGCGTCGCGGCTCCAATATATATAATATAGCACAACCCACGGACCCCACTTGACACCAAATGTCTGCAGCTGTTTCCCTGTTCCAGAAGCACCTGTGAACTGACTGACCCTCTGATACGTGCTCGGATTAGACCTGAATCCGCACGACTATTGGCTCCTTCAGCGTCTTCCTGTGCCTGCGCAAGCGACATAGCTACACACGTTCCCCAGTTGCCGACTTTGAAAGGAGACTCCAATGTCTGCAAGTTCCAAGCGTGACAGCATCTTTCAAACCTCCACAAAGCCGCCTGATTGTGCATGCAAGCCTTGCCAAGGTCATTGGCAAATAAGTGATCAATCTCTAGAAGGCATGAAAACATTCCCCTGACTGGCCCCTGCCGCTTGGGCTAGACAAACTCCACAACCATCAGCCAATACAACTGAAGCAAGTCCGTGAGTTTCCCACGCCTGTTCTTGAGCTCTTTCCAATCGATGCGACTCCCCCTTGGCGCCTGACGCACATTTTGGCGCCAAGTCCGCACTTGCAGAAGTAGAGCCCCAAATCCCAAGAGAATGAGCAGAACTTCTGTGGCTGAAGCAATTTGCTCGAAACACATGGATGGAAGGCCAACTTCGTTTGGACCAATCCTGGGGGGCAGGTCCCAAACGCACGATGACGACATGACTTTCCCTGTCCCGGTGCAAGCGCCGGATGGCGCCTTTTTGCTGCCCGGTCCCTGGCGCATGCACCCCAGTCCAAAGCAAAGGAACCAGTCAACGCATGGGTAGTCAATAGGCAACAAACGGTTAAGCGGATGGCAGACGGCGCCTTGATCTGCACTCTTCAACACCCAGTACAAGAGCAACAGCATCCTGCCCACTGGCAACGTGAAAATTGCCAAGAATCTTGGACATCTCCCTCCATCCCAAAGCAGCACCCTGCAAAACCCTCAATCAGACTGGTTCGCAGGACCAGGAAACGGCACCCAGCACGTCGCAACAGCGCCTGCAACACCAAACCCAGTGCCCTCGGCCAACCACAACCTCCTACTGAAGCCTGTGACAGCACCTTGCAACACCACCCCGAGTACGCACCCTGCCACAATGCGCAGAACACCGGCAGCAGAACCCCTGCGCAGCGGCAAAAGGCAGCCGGTGCAACCCTCAGTCACCCTATCTCTTACCGCAGCCCAACAGCATCCTGCCAAGATGTTGCGCCACACTCCCTCCTCTGTGCTCATCTTCCTATAGCTTTCAGCTCAGGGAAAAACTGAGCTGCTATTCCAAATGAAGCAAACCCCATGCATTACACGCGTCAAGCCGAGGCAAGGAGCTCCCAGCCATACCGCCATATTCAAAACTCCGAAGGTCACGGTGGTTCTTTTAATGGAAAAAACCCTAAAGACAATGGCGTAAGTAGTAAAAGGTTGTGAGCCTGGCACACGTGGAATGTCGCGTTTGAAGAAAAAGGGCGAGCTTCCCGGAGTCAACAAGCTCCGAGCTGGACCAGGTGGGTCCATGGGATGGTTGCACCAAGAAACGGCACTTCAAGCAAAGAGCAAAGCCGTTACGTTGCACATTGGCCTCCAAATTATCACATTCCCAAGAAAAGCAGAAAGCAGTCGTACATGACAAAAGGTTGTCTTCCCAAAAGTTATCTCTATATTCTGCCTATCACATATTCATCCTTGCATTATGTCTCTATCCTTCCCCAACTTCTCTCTCTTCTTAGGTGTGAGATTGAGATGGTTGGTTGGGAAACGGAGGATCTCATCTCTTTCATGCTTGACTTCTCCCGTCCGTCTCTACCAGAGATTTACTAGTTGGTGCACAGTTGGAATGGATCTAGCTGGGAGACGGATGGAAAGACATGGATTCCTACAGGGATCTGTATGACTGTTGTCATCTCTGAATTCTTGCTTTTGACGTCTTATAATCTCAGATATATGCTGTAACTATGAGATCAATCCCATGCGAGCGAATTTTAGGCAAGAATACTGGGATTGCGCGTATGAGCTGCGAAGCCATATGATGTCACGGCACATGGAACTACATCAGCCATTTCAGCCATGCATTTGGTTGTAGGTAAGCCCAATTCCGTCAGTTCCACCTCTGGCTGGTTTGGTCTGGTCAACCCTGTGCACATGCAGCACTCATTCGCAAGCTACAAACTATGCCTTCTCTAAAATCGCGAGCAGGCAAGGGCTTCCTTGCGCCTCTCTAGCGGAGTGATGTGGATATGGGTGTGGCTCAAATTTAAAGAGCTATGGGTTACAAGTCTCAGTCTCTGGGTCCATTTGCCAAGGTGTCATTCTGGTGTATTATCTTGAGCCACGGCCATCATATCTTGTGCTGTGCAGCCTCTTGACCAGTTCTGACCGGAAGTTGAGTAGGATCGCCAAAAGTGATGTGATGTTCAAGGTTTTCGTCGAGCAAGAAGAATCTGAATTCTTCACAACAATCCGCAAGCATTCCAAATCTCCAAGCGCATCCCAGGCCAAAATCGAGATGGGCTAATGTATGATGACGCCAAGCAGCTTTTCGAGATGAATTTCGGACCCCCTTTTGGTTTGTATTTAAAGTGAAGTCAAAAGAAAATCCTTGCCATTTAGGGAATCCCTATTTGGGTGGCTCTTTTGTTGAGGCTACCCGTGTTGGGGTCGTTTCCTGTTCTAAGACACAGCCTAAATCTGCATGGGGATTACATTGCCACGGGCACGGTTGGTCCCAGATAGCCTTGCTCACTAAGTGGCCTTTTTGCTCGTAGTCTATTTTACGACACACACGCACTCATGGGTCTCAATTTTGGAGGGTAGCTTGCTTGGCTTTGCATGAGAACCTGACTCATGGCTGCCAACCCCCCTAAAACACAAGCCCATTTTGAGCAAACTCGGTTCCGATGCCTGCGCATGCTTGCGGACAGGCGCGTCCACGCCTTAAGAATTTGATTCGATCGGGCGCTGTTTCAGCGAGTTCAATGCAACCAAAGTTGAATTCTCACACGTGGGTTCTTACAAATACAGCATGAATTTGAATTGAACCTTTGGACATTTGGACATTTTGGCTGGGATTCATGTTTATTTTTGAGGTGGCTCCCTAAACTATGTAGCCTCTGAGCAGGTACTCTTGCATCATGTCTCTGTTTGACATTGGGCTTTGGAAAGGAACAGTTAAGTAACTCCTATCTAATAGTAGTTTGAGTGTACCCAACATCATTCCATAAGCTTCTTGCGCTTATCTGTGCCTATGTGGGTGTGGGGTGGGTGTGGAGTGGGGTAGTTAACTCTGAAGCCAAGGCCCAATTCAAAAAGTCAGCCTTCAAGCCCCGCCACAAAAGTGTTTGCCCCCAGCTCCCGATATCACCAACCAAATGCCCGGGCGTCTTTTGCGCAGGTGAAAAGTTTCCCCAAACAAAAAAGCCAATGGCACGACGCATCGCCAGCTGAGGATGATGCGAAGCTCGCCTCAGGGTGTGAAATGCTCGCAGCTCGAGAACGATGCCGCACGTGACAGGCCCGCTTTGAAATGAACAGCACCTCTGGAAACGAACAGCTGTCTCATTTTCCGGTTTTCTCTCAAACAAAAATAGCTTGAGAAACAAGTCTGGCTGCAAAACATGTGGTCAAACTCCAAGTCTGTGACCATGGTCATGGCTTCCTGAAACAAAACACCTGTAGTGTAAAATCCGTAAGGAACCGGTCCATGGGCAAGGAACTGGTCGAAAAAGAAGGACCATGTGCGGGCCTGCGCGCGCCACCTGGCACGAAAAGAACGGGCTTGGGTGACATAGGGGTGGCAAAACAATGGTTATGTGGGTGGTTGGCGAAATTTTGTCCAGCATCCAGACGTCATAGGCAAATCGACGAGTGACAGTCGTCGGTGAGTGCCGCAAAAGATGGCTGGTAAAACGCAACCCGTTTCCCAGGCCAAAGTCATCCCACCACGCCTTCGGGCGGTCAGGAGTCTTTTCTGCGTCCTACACCAAGGCATGCACACGATGGGAGCCAAGCAAAAGTGAATGACAAGGGTTCGCAAACATGAATGCCAGGGATGGGATATATATATATATATATATATCTATACATGTGATGATGTTGGATGGAGCCCGCGTGCCCCACTTTCCAAGCACGTGGGAGTATATTTCCTCTCCGCGTATCACTGGGCAAAGGAGCATAACAACTCCAAAGGCTCGTCCAGCCGCCTTCAGTGAAAGAATTGAACATCGCCATCTGGAAGCTCTGTGAAACTGCTGCTGAACCCAAACGCAATCCCCCGACCCACAAGGCCTCCTCAGCCACCTGAAGGCAAGCTTTCTTTCAGCCCAGCTTTGAAAGTGTTCTCCAGAAAGTGACTGAGCAGGACCGTGCCCTTGTTCTAGAGAAGCCAGGCTGTGGCAAAGCTAAACTTGATCAAGCCTACTTCGCTCTCGAGACCACCGCCATAACACATTGGAGCACGCTCCAGACAAAGTGCAAATGAAGCGGGCTGTCCGGCTTTCGCATACCCCACGATGCCCACGCTGGTTTCCCCCAGAGGAACTTTGGTGCTGGTGGGAAAGGTAAGGTGCAACTACATCTTCGATTTTTGGGAGGATCGGATCGACGCGTTCCGTTCTCTCGGCGCCCAGCAGGGGGCTTGCTTTTCTGCGACCTGCGGGCCAAGTTTCAGGTTTTTGGGCCTTGACTCACACGACTTCCCGCAAAAGGTCGCAAGTTTGCCAAGTGAACAGGTTGCAGTGAGGCACCAACCGCGAAACATGATTTTCAAACATCTGCCCTCCACTGTCGAGGTTGTGTCTTTCAAGGTGAACAGATCCTGTGTGTTCTATGGAAACCTCCCACGTGAGAGCAGCAACACTCTTGGCAAGTGGAAGGCGGAAGGCAGGTCGCTTTCATCTAAAACCCGACTTCCGAAACTCTCCCAAACCTTCCATTGTTCAAAAGAGGCGGCTTCAATTCTGCAGCTTCCAATTCCTGTCTACCACAACTGTTGGAAAGAACATGGGACGCCCCACACACCCCACCCCCCAACCCCCACCAATATGCGTGCCTGGCCATCTCATCGCGGATCTGCCGCTGGAGCCACTGGCGCTGGGGCAAGCTCAAACGGGACTCCTTGTCTTGAACGATAGCCCCCCAAAATGGGGTGTTTCTTTGGTGTCCCGTTAAACCAAACGCAAAAAAGGGGTCCGAAATATTCTAAGAAGCCCATGTCCATAAAAGCCGCGTTAAAATGAGGGGCGAAGTCGCAAAGATGATGGCCTTCCTTGTAGCTTCCCTTTGAACCAACTTGAAAAAACACACACAACGGACCTGACAAACACACACGAAAAGCAATCCTTCAGCTGCCATGTTGCGAGGCAAGCCAACGGCCACACGGGTTGCCGGCCACTTTGGCCTTTCGGCACCAGCCCAACCCTTGCGCCTTGGGCAAAGGCGGCACTGCAGACACGTGCCTGCGCGCAGTTTTTTGGCAAGAAAGCTGGCATGGGAAGCCGCTTTTGTTGCAGCTGTCAGATTGTTTGAAACGAACTTGCAAAACGAACTTGCGTGCAACAGCAGCTCAGTTGAGGAAGCTGACGCTTGAGAATATCTGGCAGCTCAATGGTCCAACGCACCCGGGGGCGAATCTCTTCACGGTACCAAAGCTGCTTCTGGTTCCTGTCAAAGAGCTCAGGGCTACCAACAACAAGACCAATGCGAGACTGGGTGCAAGGTGGCAATATAGGATTGTGCGAAGAAAATCAGCTCAGCAAGTTCAATCAGGTTGAATCAAGTTAAGTTGCGTCAAAACGGACTGAATCAAGCCAAGCCAAATTTCAAGTGACCTGGCCCGCGTAAGTCAAGCAAGTAAGCGGCTGCGCCACTGGGCGCGCCCAGCCGGCCAGTCGGCCAGCCAGCCAGCCCAGTCAGTGAATTTTGTCATCCGCGAATGGATGCGCACGACTCAAACGTTCTCAAAATGCTGTGCGCGCGACCAGATCGACCCATCGGCGAGCCAAACTCGGCACTGCCAGGAACCCGAGTCCGACTAGACGCCAATCGGCCCCAGCTATGCATGTTCCGCAAAGCTGGAACTGAGTCGAGGGCCCAGGTTTGCTCTCACCGGAATGCAAATCTGGAACGCTGCAAATCGTGCCTGGACCAGCTTTCTGCGGTATGCAAGGCCTCCTGAACGAGTCAAGCCAAGCTGAGTCTGAAAAATCGAGGGCGTCCGTTGTGCGTCACCAAAATCTGGTATGAAAGTGGTCTGCCCAAGCCGATGAAAAAGAACAGAAGGGTGGCCGCCTCCATTTATTGGGGCAGTCCTAACCTTCACCTATATACCCGGTTTTGCTGTGAATCATATGTACGCTAATAGACAGGACAAAAGATGCTGTCTCCGAAGGTCCGAGTGCTCAAACCTGAGACGCCACAATCGCATAAGCGCGGAAGCAGCGGCTATACGCCAGGCTGTCTGATTCAGACACCGCTGCAATGCAGGTCAACATCAATGCGGGAGGTGCAAACACCGATTGGAAGGTGCGGCAAGTCAGTCAGAAACTGCTGAAAACAGTGGGGAGCCATGCGCAACGCTTTCCACATGCCACGCAAGATTACATTGCACCATACTTAGAGGATGTCCATCTCATTTGGCCCTAGCAAACCGAAGCTTGGAATCTGCCCCAAGTCTCAGTAAGGCCGGCTTCTGCCATGGGCACTTGTCACTTGTGAACAGGATTCCTTACCAAACAGAAGCTCAAGTTGTGGCAACCAACATGTTGAAAACAATCAAGGGACATGCAAGGACCCCTGCAAAACGAACGCCGGGAATTCCGTTGTTGATTCCAAGAGGACAACGGACGTCTGTTTTGCAGGCCCAAAACAAACAAACAAACAAACACTATACTCTAAAGATGCAGGTTGCAAAGGCGACAAGGATGTGTCTTTTGGAGGTTCGGTACCCTTTGTGGCAAACACAATGTCAATTTGGGGACCTGGTCCATTGAGACAGAAAGAACTTTCCATCATTCCCCCACCTCACCACTCTCTCGACCGTTTCTCCTGTGGCTCACGAATCCATGGCATTGAGGGAGTGGGCGCCGTGGAGGACATGGCCTTGGTGGCCTCCAGTGGGGTTGACGTTCCCGTTTCGTATTCTTCGAACCAGCCCCTTTGAAAGGAGGGACGGGGGTCACTGAGCTTCCAAGTTGTTCTCGGCTTGGAATAAGACTTCAGGTCCGGGGAATAGAGGCACGAGCTTCCCATGGGCACAGCGTCCCAGCTGCTTGGAGTTTCTTACTCTACTGGGATCCTGGCACCTGCGTTGGCCTGTGCCATCGAGCGATCAATCACACGCCGGCGCCGGCATCGGTCAAGGTGTGGCCTCCAGCCTGATTGAAAACGCCCAAGGTCGGAACTCTTTGGGGAAAGCACGGCTTAATTCAGCGAATCAGTACACGCATGGCTTCAGAGGCCTGCTTTGGAAGCTGCGGCACTTCATTGCCACATTTAGACGAGCAAAAGACTCGTGGTGACATCAAAGACTCGAAGGCTTCAAAGCCAAGCTGAAGTTCAGTCTCGATTTGCTCACTAGTCACTTTCATGTTGGGTCAGTTCTCCATGCGGCCACCATGCACTGTATATCTCCACCCGGCGGCAAACCTTTCCCAGCCTCCGGCAACACCTCGGGAAACAACAAACGCCCAAAGCTGCCAGTTCCGCCCAAGGCTTCAATCCAGCTGTGCTGTGTGTGTGTGTGTGTGTCTGCGAGCTAGGGCAACCCTATCTGGGGCGGGTGCGTGAGTGGGTGGGAAGGGATAGTGGGAGGGGTGGAGGTTGGGCGGGCGGTGAGGGGTGGGAGGGTGGGTGGGGTGGGTGGGGTGGGTGGGCTGGGTGGGCTGGGTGGGCTGGGTGGGCTGGGTGGGCTGGGTGGGCTGGGTGCTGGGTGGGCTGGGTGGGCTGGGTGGGCTGGGTGGGCTGGGTGGGCTGGGTGGGCTGGGTGGGCTGGGTGGGCTGGGTGGGCTGGGTGGGCTGGGTGGGCTGGGTGGGTCAGCAACCCCAGCCAACCAGCGCAGCAGGTGGCGAAGCCATAGGATTGGATCCAATCGCTTGTGGCAAGCTTCCACGTCTCGCTCATCTCCATGAGCCCTACTTATCAGCGGAATATGCCAATGCCCAACGGAGTCCGGCAGAGCCAGCAACGCAGCTGCAACCCGTGGCTCGATTCAAACTGCCATGCGGCTAAGGCACTCTTCCAAAAGCAAACATGAACCGCGGTGGCAAATAGGAAGCTATGCGGGCACGACCATCGCGGCGGACTTTTCGTTTCCTGCGATTTGCGATTTGCTCGCGAACCTTGGAACACACCCACGACAGGCTCAAAAGAACGAACTGAGCCTTGTCTCATGCCATCATGGCCTACAAGGTGACACCTGACCATTTCAGCCAGGCTTCGTTAACAAAGGCCGGAGACCAAAAACACGGCAGGCACACTTGAACAAACTGCTCGCGATAGAACCAAATTGACCCAAATATCCCGGCCCCAAAGCCAAATCGGCTGCGAGGAGAGAGGCGTGAGACTTGATTGCATAGTTTGACGCTTCCCTGCTCAAGATGGCTTCAACCATCGTAGAAACTAGGTGCGTCATATAAAGCATGCCAACACAACTCTCCCACCCCAGTGCCTCTTCGCCGAAAAAACAAAGCAAGACTTTCAATAACACACGGTCGCAAAAGCGAAGTGGAATTCATGAAGATCTTGCTTGAGACTGCATCGAGCACTGACCGGTCGGCCAAGGGGAGGAGGAGAATGCTGACAGTGAGACTGGCGCACGCGTTTTTTCAACGTTGCAAGCCAAGAACGACGCTACGTAGCACCCCAAGGCAAAGACACTCGAACTGGCATTGAGAAAGTCGACCAGAGTCCAGAGAGGATGTCAACAGGGAATACAAAATGTGAATAAGAAAGGCTGAACCAAGGACACACACACACACATGAGAGGTCGCTGTTTGATGATCTTGGAA
>CAUJNA010000556.1:60000-97500 GCA_963377175.1 Effrenium voratum | reverse complement strand
GGTTAGCACAAATCACAAACCAACTTCCATTGTGTCAATTTGCAATAAGGGAGCGTCTGCATGTAATTTGGATAACCCCTCATCTCTTCAATGGACCCAATGTGGGGGATGCATTTGTGTAGATCCCGAATGACCAGCCTCAAGTAGATGAGGTCGATTGGCCTGCACTCACTCTTGGCAACAATCGACTGAAGGCCATTGGTTGCATGTTTTTCATGGGCATGGCTTCCTCCGAAGGAATCTCTGCAATGCTGATTCAAGCCAACTACAAGGCTGATGACAATCCGTGCAAACCCCAAGTACGGGGGGTCTGTTGCCATGGCACATGTAGGCAGCATTGATCCACTCGACGTATTGAGTCGCAATCAAACCCTGATACAACAGGGGTCATCAAAAGGTCAGCCGGGGACTGTCCCTTCGCCTAATCTGGCCTAATGGTGGCATATAATCCACTGGTTCTGCCTGACTGCCCTTAGGTTTGATACTGGCTTGCTCGAAAGCCGGCAAGGCCACAGGCAATTAAGAGCCACTGCCGCGCAACGAGGAACTCCAAGGGACAGAAAGCCCACGTAATGAGTCCGAAAACTGACCATCCGCACACCAAGACTCACGACTGGCCTGGTCACAAAGGTGTTCTCCACCAGGCTGGAGAAGGTGTCCTGCAGCTGCACTGAACCCAATCACCCACTCATGCCTTTCCAAATTGTGGGGATGTCCTCGCAATTTCGGGTCCGTTCCAAATAATGCCCATGTAGAAGGGTGGTTTGTAAGCTGTCTGTTCATTTCCTTCTTAAACGACAGGTGTGGTCGAACCTGTGCTGTTTCCATCATCCCCTACAACTACTGCCTGTCCTCTGTTACCGCCCCCTTCACGCGGAGAACTGAACACCAAATTTGCGGCATGCGGAAAGAGCGCATTTTGAGGGGCGCCTGAACTCAGCCCAATATGAAGGGCAGCGAGCCAAGGGTTGGACTTTTGAATCTTCAGCAAGCCTGACTGTGCAAAACCACGGGGGTCAGTATGCTTGACGCTTCTCTTGAATTTGCATCGGCGCCTGAGAGATCAGGTTGTTCGTGCTATACCTGTCGACGTGAGAAAAGAAGCTGTGGAGTTGTGGTCAAGCACGGTTTTTGCTGGGCGCACGTCTTGTTGAGCTCCTCCAACTTGGAGGGGATGTTGGCGTTCTCGCCCGTGGTGCCATACCTTCGCAGTGGCGACTGCCACTGCCGTCCATTCTCACAACGACCCTCGAAAAAGGGTGGCTTCAAGGGAAGCAACCCCTAAAAAGTCACTTAAGGTAATTTGGAGAAGCCTTAACAACCTAGTGCCACTGGGCCTTGGACCCCAGCATCCCTCCGCATCGGCTTTGCAAGCCAGGCGGCTTTATTCGAGAGTGAAAGCCCATGTTGCCGACAAGCACCTGACGAGGTGAATTGGTGCGGTGCCCGAAGCTACTCTCCGACTCTCCCTCTCTCCAGAACGAGCGCCCTGAACCGCAGCCGGATGAGGGGAGTGCCCCTCTCTTGGCACTGAACGTGATAGTTGATTTCTAGTCTGCCGCCACAATGACTTGCTGGAGGTCAAGATTTAGCAAGTCGCTTCCCAGTGCGGAAATATGGTAACCTCCCCATGTCCCTCCCAAATGAACCAGAGACTACTGGCAATCTTGACCGGATGTTTTACAGGTGCTGTGTCCATGCCCCGGCCTCACCCGTGTGCACGCCGCAGCGAATGTTGACCTGGCGAGTGGTTCACTGATCCGGCCGACCGTCTGCAATAAAAAGAAGAAGACTGACCTGCAGTGGGACTGCCATCAAACGGGTGTCATGGGAAAGCTAATGCTGACCCCGGATTAATAAACCCCTGATTATTAATATGTGTCCCTGGTTTTAGTGGGGATTTATCACTTTTGGAGGGGAACACCCCTCCCCAAATAAATAATAAACAGGGGTTTATCAATCCGGGGTCAACATTACTCTGGTTCTCGGCTGCTCCGCCCCTCCTTTTTGGAGGGGACAACCCCCCTTACACGGCGCGCGCAAAGCGCGGCACGCGGATTGCTCGCCTGCGGAAGGTCCCGGTGCTTTGACCAGGCGTTGATGCGGTCTAAGGACTGGCGGCAAGAGATGTCCGAGAACAGCGCACAGGGCCCGAAATCCTGGGCTTTTTGGCAAGAAGTTTTGCTATTTGGTTGATGTCTGGCCAGAAAACATGGAAAAGGATATAAAAGGACCTGTGCGAATGAAAGCACATGGTAGGGCTGAAGATAGGAAAGGCATCCCAAGTTCACGGCATGCGCTTTGCCACCAAAAAAAACACGAAACCTGCCATCATGTTCCTTAGCAAGCTGCATAGGCTCCGTTGCCCTCAACTTCAGGGGGGCGAAATGTTCCACGCTATGTTGACAAGCTACCGTGGAACGAAACTAAGGCAACAAAGAGGTACCGTAAAATGAGCCATGCGTCGGGACCAAGATCGGTGGATGTGGTCAATCCCATTGTGATTTGAGTCACACAGTTGTGATTTTGTTTTTGGAATGAATGAAATTGGACCACATCCACCGATCTTAGTCCCAACATGCGAAAAGCAGTCAGAAGACGAGCCTTTCAATCGGTCAGCAAACAATGCCGTTCCGTAGAGTCACCATGATTGCGCAACTCATGCGATGTTTTCTCAATGAACAAGAACGGTACCATCTCCCCCCCCCCCCAACCCTTCCTGTAGCGCAAATAGGGATCAACGGATACTGATACATCCCCAAGCAGTCAGAATGACAAGGCGCGGAGACTGATCTCTCTTTATGGCTGCGCAGTGAGAGTGTGGGCTAAGCCACTGCGGACTGCACACGCAAAGATATCAAGCTGTGACATTCACATGCAGTACAAAGTATGATGCAAAAGATTCCTACATTGCTGAAAGGGTCAATCATGTACAATTCAGGTAACACCCCCCCGCACCGATCTTGGTCCCGACGCATACCTAAAATGACCTGTGGTGAAAGCGGTTTCAGTATAAGACACATGGCCTCAAAGATGCAAAAGAATAATCATCTTCAGCTCCACGCTACCTAAGCCAACACCGCATTCCTAACAGCACTGCGTGTCCTCATGTGGCTTCACAATGCCTGCAAGGCACGTCTTGATCCAACATGCTCAGGGGCTCATATCTTTAAATGGACCTGCTTTGCCCACAAGTCTTTGTCGCCCAGTTGAGATCAAGGCGCGCGGTTTCCTGCGTTTCATTTGTCCAAAACCTGCGGTCCCCTGGTTTAATGACCCATACCCATTTCAGGGCTGGCTCGGAATGCCCGCCTTCAGCATCTTCATCGTCGCCTTCACGCAGGCCTGAAGCCGAGAGCAAAGGGGCTGGGGGCCCTGTGAGCGGCCGTGTGAGGGGTATGAGGCAAGGGCAAAACTCCCAAAGGGCATTGGAAAATCGGTGGGTCCCCTGAATTGTGTGGAAGAATAAACGAGTCCGCTGATGTTTGTGGGAATAGTAGTGGGTCCGCCTATGCCCCTCCCAAATTAGCCATGGACGGAATGTTTGACCAAACCTCAAAGGCACTAAAAGGTCTGCCTGATTCAAAATGAGCCCATGGAAAAGCACTCTTTTCAGCAGACTGGTCGCTGAACGTCACTGCAACAAATGCTCCACAATCCACAACGTTCCGAACGTCTTCTTCAAAGGGCAACCAAATACAAAAACTTGGGGGGCACTTGTGAAGGACCACTAGCCATGGAAAAGGTGCCGCACGCGGAACTGTCCCAACCCCAAGCCTCTGCATGCAGGGGATTCCGCAGCGGCGCCCCGAACACCGATAGGATGGCATCGCCGATGAACTCCTTAAGAAGCCACAATCGAGAACTGAACGAGACTCGGGCCACAGGACGCATTTTGCCAGAAGCCTTTTGCCCTCTGGGCAATGCATACGCTTGACAAGTTGCGCGCAGCCACCTCAAACCATTGTCCACCAGAGTTGACTCCAAACAACATATGGTGTTTATCTAGCTGGTCATTGTCACGGAAAGCTTCCCGAGCGCCAGGTGCAGCAAGCATTTGGAGATTGAGAGTGTGGACAACCATGGGTTCCGAACAAAAAGCGCCGCACTTGGTCTCGACAAACAGGTACAAGCTTCCTTTGAAGGACACCACACAAGGGGGCGCCAAGTCTTTTTTGTCTCACACTCAGTATTTGCACACACACCATAGAACATGTCCTGCCAATCGCGCACTCGACTCGGCCGACACATCGGCCCGTCAAAACAAAATCTGAGGAGCGATGACAATGCCTCCTTGGCTGTCGATCACCTGGCGCATTGACCGTTCTTCGTGAGCTTCTTGAGCTTGACTCGGGGACACAGTCGCTGGACAACTTCTCACTTTCCAGGTTTCGTGGTATCACGCTTCTGCCAGGAGCGGCAACCCTTGATGTATGGCAACCCTTCGGGCACTGCACTATTGGGACACTGGACTTGGTGGTTGATCACTTGCGAACAGTCAAACTTTGAGAGGGATAGGTCACGAATCCCTTCAAACTCCGACAATTTAAAAGAACAAGGCTATGGCTGGGGACCAAGTGAAGCTGACAAGAGAGCCTCAGTGATCGGTCTAAGGGCAACTTGAGCCGGGAAGGCCGTATCATAGACTTTGTACAGCTAAAAGCTGCACATCCCCCGAGTTCAATACAAATCTGTTTGATTGTTATCCCACCTGGGACATGTCATTGAAGTATCTGCTCAGCAGCACCAGCGAGCGCTCCTCGGTCACATTCGGCATTCACCGACTTTTGCCGTGTTCATTCCGTCAGGATCACTTTACGGTAAGTCTACCTGACGTCTCTTGGCATTTCGGGCCGTCCTTTGGGTGAGCTTCGGAGAGAGGGCTTCCCAAGCTGAAACAACGGGGAGCAAGCCCCAACACTCCTGGATCGACATCGAGCCCAAAAAAGCAGCAAATATATGTTTTTAGAGGAACCTTGCTTGGGGGAAAGGGACCAATCTGTTTGGGGCCCTTGCAAAGGCAAGATCTGAGATGCCGAGATCGGCCAGGAAGCCGGTGGCAGCTTCTCCACGATCGTGGTGAAGGAGGCGATGTCGGAAAAGAACATCCTCGACTCGAAAGCAGATGTCGCTTCCTGCCCAGTAGACCACAAGCATTGGCACACTTCTTTCAGATAACAGCACAAGGGCCCCTACTAGTACAATTCAAAGGCTCGATAGTCACCTGCCCAGACCGGTTTCTGATCGAATCAAAGGGTCTCGGAACCCTTCTGGTGGCGCCCCCCGAAACACGAGCCCAGGATCAGCAGTTCAGCTGATTTCGCAGAATCTCGCATTCCGTCGGTCAGCTTTGGGTGGAAAAGGACACACCCAAACTGAGCTGAAATCTTTGAGGGACTCCCTTCCAGCTAGACATTGTCTCCAAACGTGGCGAACCGTCGCGTGGTATGCCAAGACTCGTCACCTCCACGGTTCCGATCTTCAAAGCAGAGTCCACCCCTGGCCGGACAAAACAGCAACCCCCCCCCCCCCACCCGGCTGGAAAATGTGCGTCCCGAAAAGGAGGTTTCTCAAGGTGGAACCCTGTTTGCAAAGGGAAGCCACAAGGAAGCAGCGATCCCCTTTGAGAAGAAGCACCGTCAGAATCAAACGTGCAAGAAATCAAGCGAGGAACAAAAATAGTGACGATACAATATCATGAATATGTCATCAAGCAAAGTCACCATTCACTCTAGCCGGTGGTGCAAATTCTGGTCCTTCTCCCCTGCAACAGTGAAACAGACATGTCACCAGAAAAGACATGTCACCAGAAATGGCCCAGTTCTTGATGGCGCACCCAAATTGCCTTTTTTTTTCAAGCCGAGAGAAGTCCATAAACTTGTATCTCCTTAGATTGTTTCTGCTAAATTCTCGGCGCGGCTTTCTTCGCCCCCCGACAAAAAGAACTGGCGCCTTTCCTGTTGGTGTCCCTTCACAACCACCAAGAGAGGGTTACCAACCCAAAAACAAGGAGCCACCCAAACCGATGGACCCATGGACCAGACTGGATAGCGAGCCCGTGCTCGCCTGCTGCCAGCAGGATCTGAACCACCGGCCAGGGCACGTACTTGCCCCAGGAGCGGATGGCGGTCTTCCTAAGGCTCGCAGGCCAATCGCGCAAGTGTGGGGGTCAAAACAGAGACTTGGAATCCGTAATTCCCGGGTCCACCCCCAGTAAACCCAGCCTCTTGACCACATGCCTCCGACATAACCCCAATGAGCGAATGCGTCATGTCTGTCGTCAGCCTCGTGGCAGAGCGGTTCATTGAGCGGAGTGATTGAGGTGTTATGAACAACAAAGGTGTTTGAAACCAGCAGGCTGAGTTTGCCAAGATCCTTCTGCCAATCGTCCAATCGTTGCCAAGACAGCACGATCGGAATGACCAAACCCGATATCACGGAACAACTCGCGGGTGAACGCTGACCAAGCTGCGTCTTTTCGAAGATGCTCTCGATAAGGCGGATCTGAATCCAAAAAACACTCCAGGAAGCAGAAAGACTGTGACTGTGGCAGGCAACGAATGATGCAACAAGTTGTGAGCACCAAAGGGGGCACTTGTCTCTCGAGAAGCTGACGCCTCCACCAAAGTTTGGATCCATTTTGGTGGTTGAGATCAAGGGCGGGAGATGGGAACCAACATTTATCCACCTGCGCCAATCGGACAGATCGTCCCCAAAAAAAGTGAAGGATCCCCGCCATCCGATCGGATTAACCCACTCCGCCTCGGCCACGTTCCGGTCAAACATGATCTCCGTTTTGGTGCTCTGCAAGCCCGCCAGCTGCATCTGGGTCACCGACCTGAGCCAAAAAGCCAAGGAGTCGCCATGAAGCACTCCGTCCAAGCAGCGAACAGACCGCCGAACACTTGTGGACAAACTCGCTGACTGGCCAGAGACCCCAAGCTTTTCGTGCAAATTCTGGAACATGGGATAGCAAGATGCTTATGTTTCCTGCAGGCTTTTCTGTGCGCATCCTTGCGAAGACCCTGCTTGTTTGCACCCCTCCCGCACGATTGAGCGACTGTAGTGTACTTCAATGCAAAGCATGGTTGCCAGATCTACACAAGAGCGCAAGGGCTGAGAGCGCAGAGGCCCAAAGAGCACCCTCACTCCAAAAACTGCTTGTTTCCGATGGTGCTTGATGTATTGCCAATGTCGCAATGACCGGTGTAACTTGCATGTAAATGCCGAAAGTGGGCAAAGCAACACAGCGAGGAGACAAAGCTTTGAGCACCAAAATGTACAAAAGTGTCCTGTTAGAGCACCACCTACACCAGCCTCTGCCACTCCGCCGGAAATCCAGCCCAGCCCACAAATGGTTTTCTTGTGTCGCGTTATTTGAAGCCAAAACGACATCTGTCTAACAGGGATCTGGACCAAGGGGGGACCAGGGTGCATTCAAAATCGGCCCAGCGGCTGCATGTCATCCGCGAGCAGCCGAATGGGTCGCAGCAAGCCCCTAGGAGAGGCACTGACATCAACTCCGCTTCCTGTTGGGTGTGGTCTTAGGGGATGTTTTGCCCCCAAATGGTGGGAAAACCGCCTTGCAAACAAATTTGGACCTTTACGAGTTGACTTCAATTTCGCGGTGGCCCCTGCAATAGCTTCGACCGGTCTCTGGCTTTGGAGCCAGGTCCTTGCGCAGCCTTGCCATGCATTTGGGACGCAGGCAGGACGCCAATCCATGTCAGCCTTTTACGGAAGGACGCACTGTTGAGCGAGCATCCTTCTCTGACTGCCCCAAAACCCGACTTGCAAAGAATTGGAGCAAGACGTACGGCTCAGCCCACTTGCCACCAAGTGGAATGCCTGCTGGGCGGTGTGGCGAACAGAACATGTTTAGCTGGGCTGCTAACCTCATTTTCTATTGCACCCTTCTCCTTTTGTATGGCCGCTTCAAAACTTGTTGCAGGCGCGCTGGCATGCATCCAGCAGCCATGCGCTTTGCATGCCGCGCCAAGCTGCCAAGCGCAGAGACTCGTGCGTCGAGAGAGAGAAAGGCATCGGTTTTCCTTTTGGCGTCCCACAAAGGGGGTACCAAAAAACAACACACCCCATTGGTAGATGGTTTATCCCAAGTTGCAGGGGCTTTATTTATGACGAGTGGACTTTCCACCAGTATCACTTCCCGGGTCTCGAAACAGCTCTGGGCTGTTTCAGCTCACCTCGCCATATAGTAAGTGTTGTCTTTGCGAATTCGTTTTAACAACAGACATGTTGGCGTTGACTTCCATTACGGTCACCAGCCGCATCCGTGCTGAAGTCCTGTTCTGCATCCCGCATGCGGCTTCCATGGCACAGCCAAGTCTTGAAGGTGCGGCAGGCTAGAGACGAGTGTGCCCTTGCAAACGGCAAACCCCGTTCATTCTGAGAACAACTCCCGGGTTGCATTTACACACACCTGATCCCAAGCCTACGCCTTGCGAAATCGAATCGGCTTGGCCAAGCTGCGAGGACAGCGTGCTGACTTGCCTGGTGAAGACGTAGATGCCAACCTGAGCAACCAAGACCCCTTGACTTTGGTTCTACCCAACCTGGTCATGTATGCTCATCTGGGCCCTCCCATACGCTGATCAAACCAGAACCAGCTACCATACTGGCCACCGGATGCTCTTCTAAGGAACGAGAGCGGAACAAAACTCAGGGCGACAAATGCGGCCAACGTCATCTGATTTACGTGTTGCAAACCCGCCCCCCATGCCAAGGCAGTTTGCTGGGGCAGGCACCAATATCAAAATGATGGCTGTTGTCGTGACAATCACGGAGAACAGCGCATTTTGTTCCTACACGGGGCTGTGACACGTCAAATGCGTGCAAATGTTCCAAAGCAAAGCGGCCAAGGAAACGTTTGTTGGCGGCAAAGGTGTTAGGTGGCTCGAGCATCTATTTACACGCTAGCCTCTGGCATCGAGCTGTCCTCTCTCTCTTTCTCTCTCTGTATTCAAGCACAACAATTTGGAGGGATCTCTTGTAAGACCCGTTGCTCGATACTGGCTTATTAGGCCACACGTGGATCCCCCACCAGATGCAAGCTCGCCGGTCGGAGCGTCCTGAAGGTAGCGCATGTTCAGAAGAGCCAGCGAGGTAACGCTCCTGTTCAGATCCTCCAGCCTCAGGTCATATCTTTTGCGATACTCTGAGTGCCAAATATCGACAATGCAGATTTTGTGTTGCCCCTCTCACGATGTCAATCTCGGGCGGTTCCTGCTTCACCCTCTGGCCTAATCCAACTCATTCCAAAAATCGCACCAGCGATAGAAAAGAGCCAAAGATCAAAATGCAGATTTGGGTCGAAGAATCCATCTCGGGCGGTCGCTGAAACAAACCCTGCCAATGAATCACTTCCGTGGGTGCCAAACGTGCCACGCAAACCGTGGTCTTTTGGCTCCCGGCGAGCTCGAAGCCTCGCGTTGGCTATCATCCGGCACTCGCAGCAGCACCACGTCCTTGGAACAAAACGGGCCTCTTGAGGGGTGTGTCCTTTTTGAGGGTAACCCTGTTTTGGTGGTCTGAAAGGGAAACTAGAAGGAAAACCGCAATATTTTTATTGATACATATATATATATATACATATATAATTTCTGTGTGTTTTGCTTTGGGGGGTAAGACACACACACACACACACACACACACACACACACACACACCTTGGTTCTTGTTGGCTCCCCTCTTTGCCGGTGACCAGGGGCTCATCACTCGGGTCACCTGCAAACTGCGGGTAAGCACACCTTCAGGTCGACGGCGGAAAGCCTAAAGCCACTGCAGAATGTGACCCAAAACGACAGAGCCATCCTTTGAATTTGTGAGAGAACTTCAAAGCACCGTGCCTGCCACGAAATCTGCACTTCGCTGAAAGCCATCCGCAAAGCACTGCGCCACGCTGACAGAGTGATTTGTACGCATGTTGGATAACTTGAAACTTGTCAATAAGTACCTGAGTGTACGACAAGGAAACCAACAAAGACACTCCAGCTGCAAATCTCCTTGGAAGAGCGATTGCGGCACATTATGAACATTGGCCACACACAAAGAATGAAAGCATGCGCAATCCACCATGTGCAGAATCAATGTGACTTCACGATGAATCCACACTCCAGCACTTCCACCATGCAACAAACGTCTGAAACGCAACTTTTAACAGCGACCTGTTCCATACGCCTTCTATCAGGAACCCGTTGCTTTGACGTCTGGCCACCTAACAAGCCCTGCGAAATCCAACAGGAAACACGCTGAAATAAGCATGCAGATCTTCCCGTCAGATTGCAAATACCTTTGATATCCCCAATTGCGTACCTGTGTTTTGAAACTATACGTCTGCCAGAGCCATGACCACTCCAAAACGTCGCACAGCCATGGTCAAAGCTTCTTGCTTCCCCAACTTCCAGGCCCGTCCCCCATCCCAAATGGACCAACAAGTCTGGAAATGTCGGCAGCCGGATGCAGCAGGGCTTCGGATTGGCGGTGCTGTGATTGCTGGAAGGCCTGGTCGATTACTCCAAGTGAGCCAAGCAAAATATGTGCATTCCGCCAGAGGCATGGGAGGATGAGTGTCCTTTCGCCTCTCTGGGATCTCAAAGCGCACGCACCCCCGGTGTTTCTCCCAAAATGGACCATACGCCAAGTTCTTTGAACTTCAAGTGCTGGGTTTTGACCACTGACAACGAACACTCAAACCGAACACCCTGGGCAGAGGCCAATCCCAACTCGTGGATTTCGAGGCCTCCTCCACGGCCGTCAAAGAGCCCCGGGACGGCCAGGGCCACGGAGTGTGGGGCTCCGCGCAGCCAACTCGGAGGGACCAACTCGTCTTCGGCTCGGCGAGTTTTTTTTGCGGAGCCAACAGAACTCTCGGACTCTGAAAAGCGTCCCAAAGAGGTGACAAAAGCAAGGAGGTGAAGATTATTGATACAGAAGGACCCGGCATCCCGTTTGCTGATTTGCCTGAAAAAACTCAGTACGTGTTCATGTACTCTGGAAACACCGAGAAAACCCAAAGAACACAACAACCTCAGGAAAACCTGGGGGAAATGACCAGTACCTCCAAGGTTTTGTTCTGGGGATTGGTTTCTTTTGTTTCTAGTTCTTAGTTTGTTTGGATTGTGTTGTTCTTTGTGTTGTTTTGGTCTCCCGAGGCTTTTGCGCTTCCAGTATTGTCCCCTTAGTGTTTTCCGTGTATTCCTTTCGTGTTCTCTCAGTATTCTCTCAGCATTCCAATAAGTAGTATTCCCTTACTATTCCCAGGATATCCTGAGAATCCCTCATTGTTCCTTTACTAGTCCCCCATTCTTCCCAATATTCCCCTAATATTATCTTGCCGCTCCCAGTATTCCTTTAATACTCCAAGTGAATCCCTCAGTATTCCTCGTGTGTTCCTAATTTTCACAGTACTTCCCTAGTATTCCCTGAATATTCCCCTGGCAGTCCCCTTAGTATTCCCCTGTTCCTTTAGCATTGTCTTACCTATAGTGGTTGCATTCTCCTAGTATTCCCCGAATATTGCCCTGGTATTCCTTAGTATTTGCTTGGACCCCCTCGTATTCTCCCAGTGATCCCCTAGACTTTTCCTGTTTCCTCTTGGGGTCCCCTGGTATTCCCTCCCCTCGGGTCGGCCCTAGCTCTTTGCCCAGAAACTGGAGCCGCGGGGCAGGGGAAGTACTCTCGGGGCAATATTCGGGGTAAGAGACGGCTAAAGGAATGGGGGACCACTCCATGACTGAGGGGAATGCTGGGGGAATATTCAGGGAACACTAGTGAATCTTATGAATATGCTGGAATACTGAGGAATACTAGAGGGCACACCAAGAGAATACTAGAGGAATACTAGAGGAATACAGGGGAATACCGAGGAGAATACAGGAGGCTGCTAAGAAACTGCTAGGGGGAATATTGAGCACTGAGAGAATATGAGGGGTATACCAAGAATGTACAAAAGGAACTAGGTATCATCCCCTCGGTATTCTCAGAAAAATCCTTTAGTATTCTCTTGGTATACTCTCTAGTATCTCCTTAACGATTCCCAAGTTTCCTTCAGTATTGCCCTATTCGCCCTTTGTGCTTCCCTAGTACTTTATTAATATTCCCTAGCATTTTTCTTTTTATTCCCCTAGTATTCTCCCGGTACTCCCCGAATATTCCCCGCGTATTGCCTCAGCATCTTCTCTGAAAGCGGGGGAGAGGAAAGATGCTTGCAGTGGGTGGCCTTCTCAAAAAAAAAAAAAACGAAGACCGCATGTGAGAGTAAAGGCATCCAACACATCTATGCTAAGGTGTAAAAAAGGCTGCTTCCAAAAACCCAGGCCCCATGACGGGCCGCTCTCTATTGACATGAGTGGCTAAAGAGCTCAATTGACCCCCAAAAGCAATTGATCAGATCGAAAAATCGCCTGCACAAGGAACATGGGCGCAAAAGAATTGAGCCAGGAGTCTCCATGAGCTTTGAAAATGGGTCATGACCCAGAAAATGTCGAATATACCCCGTTGTTTTATTTATTGTGGTGACTCCAAGTAGCACAAATAAGGGAAATGCCCGTGTCAAAACTTAGGGCCCCCTGTTTGGTGACGGATTAAAAAGGAAGCCTTAGCAAAACAATTACACCAGCATAGACACCAAATAGCAAAAACCGCACCTGCGCCAGCACCCCATCAGTCCCGCAAAAACACGACCGCAGCGTGGCCAGCATCCAACAGCACCCCCGCCATCAATTTTGCAAAAAACGCGCCCGCTCCATCACCAGCACCAAAATGCGCCCGCAACGACACCAGCACCAGAAACAGCAACCCAAAACGGCACATGCACCAGTACCCAAACTGCAAGCCCCGTAGCACCATCTCGCAAAAATGCGCCCGCACAGAGACCAGCACCCTAAAACAGCACATGCACCAGCATTTCAACGACCCCTAGCACCAGCCGTGAATCTCGCAAATCACTTTCCCCTGTTCATTAGAAGTTTGATTCCCTAAAGCTTTCAGCTATCTGGGGAAAAGTCATGCAAGAACATGTGGTAGAGTCCCCGAGTTTGGCATAAGCCAAATACGTGGCGGAAGCGTTGAGCCTTCTTCGGAGCCAAGCTGCACTTCTCCTCAGACAGCTCGTTGCAAACAGTTCCTGGGCTGCCCCGACTTCCAGAGCCTGCCTCTCACCACCAACGCAACAAACTGTGCCTTTTGCCAAATCCAGACTCTCGCAGTCTTGGCCGAGCATCGCTGTGCAATGTCCAAGAAGATGAGGCCTTGAGACGGGCTTTCGCTCATTCCGAAGGTGAATGCACAGGAAACCAACCAAAAAATCGAACAAGACGCATCTCCGGATCAAGGGAGGCACAACCATCGGACCGGTGCAGTTCGCAACTCGACGTTGTCAAAACGATGGCCATAACCAGTCCACAAGGTGTCTGCTACCCAGACTACAGACATACATCCAACCCTACGAATCTAACCCTAAGAACCGATATAGATGGTGATGACTCCTTCCCTATGTGTTCGATGACTCTGGTCCTGACCAGAACAAGTGGCGATGTTGTGCCAAGCCGCTCCCACGGATCGACTGCACATCCAGGCTGGTGCTCCAGAGTAAAACTGACTCCTGCATGTGGTCTGGCAGGTCGGACCTGGCGAGCCCAAAAAAGGCCGTCTATTTGTTTAAGCCATTGCTTAAACAACATCCTGTTCGTGATTCAATTTCCCATAGATAACCAGGGGCAGTCCGAAGATTTCTACCGGGCCCAAAGTGACATCCTCGAAATGACCAGAGCTCAATGGCGGCGCCCAGCAATCAAATGAGACGCTTTGCCATAAGTTGCCAGGTGGCTGCCCGGGCACATCGTACCGGGATCCCATCACATCCAACATCTCCAGTGTTTGCCTGCCGCGGTTTTTTTTCCCTTGTTTACTGTTACCCTGGTCTTTCTCGAAATAGGGGTCCCCTTTTTGGAGCAAGGGCATCGTGCTCGGCTCTTTTCTGATTTTGTTTTGGCGGTTGGGGCGGGTGAAGTGGCTCAACAAACTGGAACTCAAGGACACAAGCTGCCATTGTTTGATTTGAGGCTCGGTCACTTGTTAGGATTAGTTTAAAGGGAAACCAAAAGGGAAGTCAAAACCCTATTTTGACGTACGCCTATTGACTGGTCCACGTGAGAAAACCACATGCTCTCCCATAGTTTTGGCTGAAACCTGAGACTGCAACATTGTGAGGACGCATGGCCCCAAAGCAGAATGATTCTTGGCAACAGCCCGAGCAAAACAAAGAGCGGAATCTGCCATACTAGTGCTTTCAGCGGATTTTGCATTTTGCCCAGCAGCACAAAGACTGTACCACTGGCTTCCACAAGTACCATCCGGCTCATGGAGTCTCCCCAAACGCACTCCCAAGCACAGTGTGCAAAACTGGGCAACCAGCTGATGGTGGGGTAAGATATGACAAGACCCTGGCCCCCTTTAAAGGAAAACCAACGTGCTCAAACAATAGTGGCCCAAGCCAGGCTAAAGAAAGCGGAATCGCGCAAGCGTGAAGAAGTCTCGCCTGGCGTTTTGGTTCTCGATGGACCAACTGAAGATACTGACTATGAGGATGTTGCCCAGCACGCCTGTCGGAAGGAAACCAAAAAAGAAAAAACGGACTCGGAACATTCGACAAGGCGCTGTGATCAATCGCAACGGGTCTCTCTCACAAGCAAGAAAGGACTCCCCTTTGGTCTGAGCCTTTGAGCAGAAGCTCAAGAGAGCAGGTGTGAAGACAAAGAAAGACCTGACCATCCGCTGCGCCTAAGGCAACCTTCACCCCAATGTCTTCCATTTGCTTGATCCGCTCGGAGTGCATGTAGGAAGACTTCAACAGCTGGTTCCTGCCAAGCGCGTGCTCTGACCAAGTCTCCAAAGCGACCAAAGGTAAAACCGGTAAACCACCGCTCCAATTGAGTCTCAATCAAAACCCGGGACAAGAATGGTCAACCCAGAACCATGGAACGAACTAAGAAGGTGGCCGCAGCTATTTGTGCCCTAAAATCGTCCCTTACTAACCTTCACTTACCCGGGTTTTGATTGTGGCTCAATTGAGTAGCAATGTGGGCCGTCCGATTCAAATCTAGGCCAAGGCCTTCCGATTTCGGCAAAAAAAAACGGCGATTCGGCGCTCACATGGCGGGGGCGACTTCGATCGCCACGAAACCATTCGCCACAAGCCGCCCGCAATTTCCACAAGCATTTCATTATGCCATTCTAAAGCTGTCTCACTGTACTCTACTCTCTGCCGCTTGGTGCTTTTGCAACCCAGCCAAATCATAAACTGCCAGGACCCCTCACAGGTGTCTTGTGCCGGAGAGCTTGTCCAGCTACTTGGCCTGATAGCCGTCCTCTCAAGAACTCCCCCCGCAAATGCAGCTGCCGGCAACACACTGCCATTTCGTCCAGACCCCATCTCTCTGGCACGCGCCATAGCCTGACAGCTTATCGAGAGCACCAGCACTGCACAAATCAAAAAAAAGAACCACAAGACAACTGTTGCACAGCTGCACATCTTCGTGAGCTTGGCGTATTCGAAAAGCTGGATATATCCCACCAAGCGACACATGTTGCCACACCCAGGTTGCTCCATCCCAGTCCCGCAAACTACTTTAGCTTGCAGCCACTTCTTCCAGAGCAGACTTTTGGAATACTACTTTAGTCTTGCAACCACTACTTTAGTCTTGCAGCCACTTCTTCCTGAGCTGACTTTTTGGAATGCTACTTTAGTCTTGCAACCACTACTTTAGTCTTGCAGCCACTTCTTCCTGAGCTGACTTTTGGAATGCTACTTTAGTCTTGCAACCACTACTTTAGTCTTGCAAGTCACTCTTCCTGAGGCTGATTTTTGGAATGCTACTTTGTGTCTTGCAAATCATCATCTTGCAAGCCACTTTTCCTGGAGCTGATTTTTTGAATGCCATTTTAGTCTTGCAACCACTACTTTGTGTCTTGGTAAGCTACTTTTCCTGAGCTGGAACTTTGGAATGCTACTTAGTCTTGCAACCACTAACTTCCAGTCTGGTAAGCCACTTTTCCTGAGCTGGCTTTTGGAATGCTACTTGTGTCTTGGTAAATCACTACTTTGTCTTGTAAGCTACTTCTTCCTGAGTTGATTTTTTAAACAAGCATTTTAGGTCTTATGCAAATCACTACTTTGTGTCTTGGTGTTTCACTTCTTTCCTGGAGCTGGATTTTGAATGCCATTTGTGTCTTAAATCACTACTTTAGGTCTTGCGTTCACTTTTTCCTGAGCAAGACTTTTTGAAATGCTACTTTGTGTCTTGGTAACCACATTTTGTGTCTTGCAGCCACAATCTCCCGAGTTGGATTTTGGAATGCCATTTGTGTCTTGTAAACTACTACTTCTTTTGTGTCTTATGTTACTCTTCCTGAAGATTTGAATGCCATTTAGTCTTTGCAACCACTACTTTAGTTCCTATAAGCTACTTTTTCCTGAGCTGATTTGAATGCCATTTTGTGTCTTGCAACCACTACTGAGTCTTGCAAGCTACTCTTCCTGAGCGATTTTTGGAATGCTACTTTAGTCTTGCAAACCACTAAACTTTGCACACGGCCCACTTTTTCCTGGAGCTGAACCTTTGGAACCATTTTGAGGTCTTGTAACCACTACTTTAAGTCTTTGTAAGCTACTTCTTCCTTGAGCTGATTTTTAATGCTATTTGAGGTCTTGCAAACCACTACTTCAGTCTTGGTAAGTTGCTTTGATGGAGCTGATTTTGAAATGCCATATGTTTACATTGAAGCGCAACGCCATACATCATGTCCCACTTCTTCCTGAGCCAATTTTAATGCTACTTTGTGTCTTGCAACCACTACTTCCAGTCTTGCAAGCTCACTTCTTTCCTTCCTGGAGCCGATTTTGGAATGCTACTTCAGCTTTGCAAACCACTACTTCAAATCTTGCAAGCCACTCTTCCTGGAGCTGGCGTTTGGAATGCTACTCTCCAGTCTTGCAACCATCATTTGTGTCTTGCAAGCCACTTGGACTCTAGTCACTTCTTGGAATGCTACTTTGTCTTGGCCAATCTACTTTGTAGTCTTGCAGCCATTTCTTCCTGGAGCTGATTTGAATGCTACTTCTGAATCTTGCAACCACTTTCATTTGGGGACTTAAACAAAAAACACGGATGATCGGGCTAGAAATGTTTACTTGAGTCTTGCTTGGCCAATGTTTCTTGCAAGCCACTCTTTCCTGAGCAGGCTTTTGAACGCATTTTAGCCTTGCAAACCACTACCTTGTGTCCCTATAAGCCACTTTTCCTGGAGCTGCTTTTTGGAATGCTAATTTAGTCTTGCAACCCACTACTTGTGTCGTGCAAGCCACTTCTTCCTGAGCTGACCTTTTGGAATGCCATTTTGAGTCTTGGTAAAATCACTACTGAGTCTTGCAGCCACTTTTCCTGAGCAAGGCTTTTGAATGCTACTTGTGTCTTGCAAACCACTACTTTGAGTCTTGCAAGCTACTCTTCCTGAGCTGACCTTTGGAATGCCATTTTAGGTCTTAGCATGATTCAGTCAAGGTCTTGGTGTTTCTTCCTGCGAGCATTTGCATTTTCTTAGGCCCTTTGGTAAACCAATTACTTTGTGTCTTGCAGCCACTTTTCCTGGAGCTGATTTTTGAATGCCATTTTAGTCTGGTAACCATCAGTTTGTCTTGCAGCCACTTTTCCTGAGTTGATTTTGAATGGCATTTGTGTCTTGTAACCATCATTTTGTGTCTTGCAGCCACTTTTTCCTGAGCATATTTTTTGGAATGCCATTTTAGGTCTTAAATCACTACTTTAGTCTTGCGTCACTTCTTCCTGAGCAGATTTTGGAATGCATTTTTAGTCTTGTAACCACTATTTTGAGTCTTGCAAACCACTTTTTCCTGAGCAGACTTTGAAATGCTACTTCTTAGTCTTGGTAAACCACTACTTTAGTCTTGTGCTACTCTTCCTCCGTAGACCTTTTGGAATGCTACTTCAGTCTTGCAACTACTACTTTGTGTCTTGCAGCCACTCTTCCTGAGCAGGTTTTGGAATGCCATTTTAGTCTTGTAACCATCATTTTGAGTCTTGCAAGTCACTTTTTCCTGAGTTGATTTTTGTAATGCTATTTGTGTCTTGTAAACTACTACTTTGTGCCTTGTAAGTCACTTCTTCCTGAGCTGATTTTTGGAATGCTACTTTAGTCTTGCAACCACTACTTTAGGTCTTATAATCACTTTTTCCTGGAGCTGATTTTTGAATGCCATTTTGTGTCTTGTCTCATCATTTTGTGTCTTGCAACCACTCTTCCTGAGCACATCTTTTGGAATGCTGTTGTGCTTGCAATCACTACTTTGTGTCTTGCAAGTCACTCTTCCTGAGCAGATTTTGAATGCTACTCAGTCTTAAATCATCACTTTGTAGTCTTGCAAACCACTTTTCCTGAGCACATCTTTGAATGCTACTTGTGTCTTGTAATCACTACTTCAGTCTTGCAGCCACTTCTTCCTGAGCAGACTTTGGAATACTATTTTAGAGACATGAAAGACATGCGGCTACTTTGTAGCCTTGCAAGTTTGCAGGCCCTGAGCTGGATTTTGAATGGCACATTTTGTCTTGTAACCATCATTTGTGTCTGTAAGCTACTTTTCCTGAGCTGATTTTTTGAAATGCATTTTTAGTCTTGCAACCATTTTAGGTCGTGCAGCCACTCTTCTGAGCTGATTTTGGAAATGCCATTTTATCTTGCAACCACTACTTTAGCCTTGCAGCCACTTCTTCTGAGCTGGATTTTTGAAATGCTACTTTAGTCTTGCAATCACTACTTTAGTCTTGCAAGCCACTCTTCCTGAGCTGCTTTTTGGAATGCTACTTCAGTCTTGCAACCCACTACTTCAGTCTTGCGTTTTGTTGATGGCACAACTTTCAGGAATTGTTCCATCAATACGTATTGCAGCTAGCTGTGTCGCTGTCCCCCGGATCCACTAACAGTCGCTCCTTTTTGGAATGCCATTTTGGAAGTGGTCCAAACATCCTTCATCTATGTAAGCCACTTTTCCTGAGCAGATTTTACTCATTTAGTCTTGTAAACCACTACTTCGAGTCTTGCAAACCACTTCTGAGCTGACTTTGAATGCCATTTGAGTCTTGCAAACCACTACGGTCTTGCAGCCACTCTTCCTGGAGCTGATTTTGGAATGCTATCCATTCTGCAAATCACTACTTTGAGTCTTGCAACCACTTCCTGAGCAGACCTTTTGGAATGCTACTTTGTGTCTTGCAAATCACTACTTTGTGTCTTGCAAACCACTTTTTCCTGAGCAGACTTTTTGGAATGCTACTTGAGTCTTGCAACCACTACTTCAGGTCTTGTAAATCACTTTTCCTGAGCACATTCTTGAATGCTATTTTGTGTCTTGTAACCACTACTTTGTCTTGCAAGCCACTTCTTCCTGAGCTGGTTTTTTGGAATGCCATTTTAGGTCTTGCAAACACTACTTGTGTCTTGTAAGTCACTTTTTCCTGAGCTGATTTTGGAATGCTACTTAGTCTTGCAAATCACTACTTCAGGTCTTGCAGCCACTTCTTCCTTTGGAGCTGATTTTGGAACGCTATTACGGTCTTGCAACCACTTTTCACCTCGGAATCCCCATTTGATTTCCTGAGCACTTTGGAATGCTACTTCAGTCTTGCAACCACTACTTTGTCTTGCAAACCACTGCTTCCTGAGCTGACTTTGGACCCTTATCAGTTCCTATAAAATCACTACTAGTCTTGCAACCACTTTTCCTGAGCAGACTTTGGAATGCCATTTTGTCTTGCAACCACTACTTATTCTACTTCAGTCTTGCAAACTTCTCTTCCTGACGTCATCGTGGCTATGCCATTTTAGTCTTGTAAAATCACTACTTCAGTCTTGGTAAGCCACTCTTCCTTGAGCAGACTTTTGGGAATGCTACTTTAGTATTGCAAACCACTACTTTGTGTCTTATAAACCACCCTTCCTGAGCAGACTTTTGAATGCTACTACGGCTTTAAACCACTACTTTAGTCTTGGCAACCACTTCTTCCTGAGCAGACTTTTGAATGCTACTTGTGTCTTAAATCATCATTTTGTGTCTTGTAAACTACTTCTTCCTGAGCAGATTTTGAATGCTACTTTAGTCTTAAACTACTACTTTAGGTCTTGCAAACCACTCTTCCTGGAGCAGAACTGCACTACTCTGGTTTTGCAATCACTACTTCGAGTCTTGCAAATCATTTCTTCTGAGCTGATTTTAATGCGAGTCTTATAAACTACTGCCTCTTTGTGTCTTGCAATCACTTCTTCCTTGAGCTGATTTTTGAATGCCATTTAATTGTAAACCATCAGCTTTAGTCTTGCAAACCACTTTTCCTGGAGCAGACTTTGGAATACTACTTTGTGTCTTAAACCACTACTGTCTTGTAACCACTTTTCCTGAGCAGATTTTGAGGCCATTTGAAGTCTTGCAACCATCACTTTGTGTCTTGTGTAAATCATTTTCCTGAGCACATTCTTTAAATGTTACTTAGGTTCATAAATCACTTCTACTTTGTGTCTTATAACCGCTTCTTCCTGAGCTGATTTTGAATGCTATTTTGTGTCTTGCAAATCATCATTTTGTGTCTTAAACTACTTCTTCCTTGAGTACATTTCAGCCATTTTAGGTCTTGCAAACCACTACTTTGTGTCTTGCAACCACTTCTTCCTGGAGCAGATTTGAATGCGCATTATGGTTTTGCAAGCCATCATTTTGAGTCTTGCAAGCCACTTCTTCCTGAGCAGATTTTTGGAAATACTACTTTTGCAGTCTTGCAACCACTACCTTAGTCTTGCAGCCACTTCTTCCTGAGCAGAATTTTGAATGCTAGCCATGGTTTTTCAACCACTACTTTGTGCTCCGTAAACCACTCTTCATGAGCAAACTTTTGGAATGCTACTTCGTTTTGTTTTGCAAACCACTACTCTGAGTCTTGCAAGCCACTTTTTCCTGGTTGACTTTTGGAATGCCATTTGTGTCTGCAAACCACTACTTTGTAGTCTTGCAAGTCACTTTTTCCTGAGCTGATTTTTGGAATGCCATTTTAGCCTTGCAAACCACTACTTCAGTCTTGTAAGCCACTTCTTCCTGAGACTGACTTTTGGAATGCTACTTTGTGTCTTGCAACCACTACTTGTGAGTCTTGCAAGTCACTTCTTCCTGAGCAGAACTTTGAATGCGCTTGTCTTGTAAACCATTACTTCTGTAGGTCTTGCAAACTACTTCTTCCTCCTGAGCAGATTTTGTAAATGCTACTTGTGGTCTTGCAACCACTACTTTGTGTATTGCAAACCACTTCTTCCTGAGCAGACTCTTTGGAATAGCTATTTTGTGTCTTGCAACCACTACCGAGCCTTTGCAACCACCTCTTTTTCTGAGCAGAACTTTTGAATGCTACTATGGTTTTGGCAAACCACTACTTTGTGTCTTGCAATCACTTTTCCTATTAAGAACTCTTTAATGCTACTATGGTTTTGCAGCCACTACCTTAGTCTTGCAGCCAAATCACTTCTTCCTGAGCTGACTTTTGGGAATACTTCACTTTAGTCTTGCAACCACTACTTCTTAGTCTTGGCAACCACTTCTTCCTGAGCAGACTTTTTGGAATGCTACTTTAGTTTTGCAACCACTTCTTCATGAGCAGACATTTGGAATACTACTTTAGTCTTGCAACCACTACTTTAGTCTTGCAGCCACTTCTTCCTGAGCTGACTCTTGGGAATACTACTTTAGTCTTGCAACCACTACTTTAGTCTTGCAGCCACTTCTTCCTGAGCAGACTTTCTGGAATGCTACTTTAGTTTTGCAACCACTACTTTAGTCTTGCAACCACTTCTTCCTGAGCAGAACTTTGGAATGCTACTATGGTTTTGCAACCACTTCTTCATGAGCAGACATTTGGAATACTACTGTAGTCTTGCAACCACTACTTTAGTCTTGCAGCCACTTCTTCCTGAGCAGATTTTTTGGAATGCTACTTTAGTCTTGCAACCACTACTTTAGTCTTGCAGCCACTTCTTCCTGAGCTGATTTTTTGGAATACTATTTTAGTCTTGCAACCACTACTTTAGTCTTGCAACCACTTCTTCCTGAGCTGACTTTTGGAATACTTTAGTCTTGCAACCACTACTTTAGTCTTGCAACCACTTCTTCCTGAGCTGACTTTTTGGAATGCTACTTTAGTCTTGCAACCACTACTTTAGTCTTGCAACCACTTCTTCCTGAGCAGACTTTTTGGAATGCTACTTTAGTCTTGCAACCACTACTTTAGTCTTGCAACCACTTCTTCCTGAGCAGAACTTTGGAATGCTACTCTGGTTTTGCAACCACTACTTTAGTCTTGCAACCACTTCTTCCTGAGCTGACTTTTGGAATACTTTAGTCTTGCAACCACTACTTTAGTCTTGCAACCACTTCTTCCTGAGCTGACTTTTTGGAATGCTACTTTAGTCTTGCAACCACTACTTTAGTCTTGCAACCACTTCTTCCTGAGCAGACTTTTGGAATACTACTTTAGTCTTGCAACCACTACTTTAGTCTTGCAACCACTTCTTCCTGAGCAGACTTTTTGGAGTGCTACTTTAGTCTTGCAACCACCACTTTAGTCTTGCAATCACTTCTTCCTGAGCAGACTTTTTGGAATGCTACTTTAGTCTTGCAACCACTACTTTAGTCTTGCAACCACTTCTTCCTGAGCTGACTTTTTGGAATGCTACTTTAGTCTTGCAACCACTACTTTAGTCTTGCAACCACTTCTTCCTGAGCAGACTTTTTGGAATGCTACTTTAGTCTTGCAACCACTACTTTAGTCTTGCAACCACTTCTTCCTGAGCAGACTTTTGGAATGCTACTATGGTTTTGCAGCCACTACTTTAGTCTTGCAGCCACTTCTTCCTGAGCAGACTTTTGGAATACTACTTTAGTCTTGCAACCACTACTTTAGTCTTGCAGCCACTTCTTCCTGAGCAGAACTTTGGAATGCTACTATGGTTTTTCAACCACTACTTTAGTCTTGCAACCACTTCTTCATGAGCAGAACTTTGGAATGCTACTATGGTTTTGCAACCACTACTTTAGTCTTGCAGCCACTTCTTCCTGAGCTGACTTTTTGGAATGCTACTTTAGTCTTGCAACCACTACTTTAGTCTTGCAGCCACTTCTTCCTGAGCTGACTTTTTGGAATGCTACTTTAGTCTTGCAACCACTACTTTAGTCTTGCAGCCACTTCTTCCTGAGCTGACTTTTTGGAATGCTACTTTAGTCTTGCAACCACTACTTTAGTCTTGCAGCCACTTCTTCCTGAGCAGAACTTTGGAATGCTACTTTAGTCTTGCAACCATTACTTTAGTCTTGCAACCACTTCTTCCTGAGCAGACTTTTTGGAATGCTACTTTAGTCTTGCAACCACTACTTTAGTCTTGCAACCACTTCTTCCTGAGCAGACTTTTTGGAATGCTACTTTAGTCTTGCAACCACTACTTTAGTCTTGCAACCACTTCTTCCTGAGCAGAACTTTGGAATGCTACTATGGTTTTGCAACCACTACTTTAGTCTTGCAATCACTTCTTCCTGAGCAGAACTTTGGAATGCTACTATGGTTTTGCAGCCACTACTTTAGTCTTGCAGCCAACCACTTCTTCCTGAGCTGACTTTTGGGAATACTACTTTAGTCTTGCAACCACTACTTTAGTCTTGCAACCACTTCTTCCTGAGCAGACTTTTTGGAATGCTACTTTAGTTTTGCAACCACTTCTTCATGAGCAGACATTTGGAATACTACTTTAGTCTTGCAACCACTACTTTAGTCTTGCAGCCACTTCTTCCTGAGCTGACTCTTGGGAATACTACTTTAGTCTTGCAACCACTACTTTAGTCTTGCAGCCACTTCTTCCTGAGCAGACTTTCTGGAATGCTACTTTAGTTTTGCAACCACTACTTTAGTCTTGCAACCACTTCTTCCTGAGCAGAACTTTGGAATGCTACTATGGTTTTGCAACCACTTCTTCATGAGCAGACATTTGGAATACTACTGTAGTCTTGCAACCACTACTTTAGTCTTGCAGCCACTTCTTCCTGAGCAGATTTTTTGGAATACTACTTTAGTCTTGCAACCACTACTTTAGTCTTGCAGCCACTTCTTCCTGAGCTGATTTTTTGGAATACTATTTTAGTCTTGCAACCACTTCTTCATGAGCAGATTTTGCAGCCGTGGTTGGATCTTTGCCTTTCAGTGGGGGGTTGAGCTATGTCCAGCTCCAGCATTCAGCAACTTGTGGAGAAGAACCAGGAACAGGATTGGTCTGAGCTGCAGAACGCAGGGAAGCACTTTGCACTTGAGTTCCACAAGGCCCTGCTAAGAGCTTTGCATGCTAAGAGAATCCCTTTTGAGCACGCCATCCATATGGCTCAACACACCTTTTTGCCTTGAGCCAGAGGAGCTTGAGAAGCAAAATTGGCTCAGGCTGCAACTTTTCAAGCAGCTTTTCAAGCAGCAAGTAAAATCTGAAGTTTTTAAGCAGCCTCTGAGTTGGCTTTAGCCAGATTTGGAGCAATCGTAGCTGATTCTGGTAGGGAACTGCAACGGCCGGCTATGTGCCGCCTAGTTGGTAGTTTCTTTGGGGTTGGCATAGGTGTGGGTTTAGGGTGTATTTAGTTGTGGCTTTGGCTAGGTTTAGTCGGGGGTTAGAGTTGGTTTAGGGTTGTCTGGTTGAGGGTGGGTTTCGGTCAGGTGGGTTTTGGGTAGGTTTAGCCTGGTTTAGTATGCTTTTGTGCTGGTCTAAAGCTTAGGGTTGGTTTAGGGTTTGCTTAGGTTTTGTTTAGGGTTGATCTTGAGGTGGCTTGTGAGGATTGTGGGTTGGAAAAGGGTGGGCTTAGGTTTGGTTCAGGCTTTGCTCAGGGTTCGTTTGGGGTTGGTTTAGGTTGTGTTTTTGGTTTCTGTAGGGCTTCGTCAGTGCGGATTTAGGGTGGGTTTAGGGTGGGTATTTAGAGTTGGATTCGGGTGGTTTAGGGATAGTTTAGGGCGCTGGTTTGGGGTGGGTTTGGTTATGGTGGGGTTTGGCTGGCTCAGGATGCTTAAGTGCTGGGTTAGGGGTGGGCTTAGGGGTGGGTTTGGGTTGGTCGGTCTAGGGTGCTGGTTTGGGATGGGCTGCAAACACTATCCTGGAAGTGATACTAGCTGAGAATGTGGGAAGGCAAAGCTACAACAAACCACCGCCAAACGCAACAAAAGCACGCAAAAAGGAGCGAAAGACCGACCAACCGACCGACCCACCGACAGACCGACCGGCCGACCGACCGGGCACCCTTCCACAGCCCAGCCCGCCAAACCTAGGAAAAAACACACTCGGGGCCCACCAGCACTGCACAACCCAAAAACAAGCACACAACTGTTGCACAGCTTCACATCTTCGCGATTTTGGTGGCGTGTGGGAAAAACTTGATATATCCCACCAAGCGACACATGCTGCCACACCAAGCAACCTCCTTCTCAATCAGTGAAGATGTTTGCCGCAAATGCACTTGCTGTCGACACACTGCCATTTACCCCACTGCTCGTCGCTGTAGCAGTTGCCATGGCCTGACAACGTATGTAGCCAAGAGAGCGCAGCACTGCACAAACAAACAAAAAAGAACCACAAGACAACTGTTGCACAGCTGCACATCTTCGTGATTTTGGTGGCGTGTGGGAAAAACTTGATATATCCCACCAAGCGACACATGCTGCCACACCCAGCAACCTCCTTCTCAATCAGTGAAGATGTTTTGCCGCAAATGCACTCGCTGTCGACACACTGCCATTTACCCCACTGCTCGTCGTTGTAGCAGTTGCCATGGCCTGACAATGTATGTAGCCAAGAGAGCGCAGCACTGCACAAACAAACAAAAAAGAACCACAAGAAAACTGTTGCACAGCTGCACATCTTCGTGGTTTTGGTGGCGTGTGGGAAAAACTTGATATATCCCACCAAGCGACACATGCTGCCACACCCAGCAACCTCCTTCTCAATCAGTGAAGATGTTTTGCCGCAAATGCACTCGTTGTCGACACACTGCCATTTACCCCACTGCTCGTCGTTGTAGCAGTGGCCAGTGCCTGACAATGTATGTATCCAAGAGAGCGCAGCACTGCACAAACAAACAAACAAAAAAGAACCACAAGACAACTGTTGCACAGCTGCACATCTTCGTGATTTTGGTGGCGTGTGGGCAAAACTTGACATATCCCACCAAGCAACACATGCTGCCACACCCAGCAACCTCCTTCTCAATCAGAGAAGATGTTTTGCCGCAAATGCACTCGTTGTCGACACACTGCCATTTACCCCACTGCTCGTCGTTGTAGCAGTGGCCAGTGCCTGACAATGTATGTATCCAAGAGAGCGCAGCACTGCACAAACAAACAAAAAAGAACCACAAGACAACTGTTGCACAGCTGCACATCTTCGTGAATTTGGGGGCGTGTGGGAAAAACTTGATATATCCCACCAAGCGACACATGCTGCCACACCCAGCAACCTCCTTCTCAATCAGTGAAGACTTTTTGCCGCAAATGCACTTGCTGCCGACACACTGCCATTTACCCCACTGCTCGTCGCTGTAGCAGTTGCCATGGCCTGACAACGTATGTAGCCAAGAGAGCGCAGCACTGCACAA
This sequence comes from Effrenium voratum, assembly GCA_963377175.1. Classification (NCBI taxonomy): domain Eukaryota; class Dinophyceae; order Suessiales; family Symbiodiniaceae; genus Effrenium; species Effrenium voratum. The sequence continues at coordinate 70,757 of CAUJNA010000556.1, read as the reverse complement.
ACAAACAAAAAAGAACCACAAGACAACTGTTGCACAGCTGCACATCTTCGTGATTTTGGTGGCGTGTGGGAAAAACTTGATATATCCCACCAAGCGACACATGCTGCCACACCCAGCAACCTCCTTCTCAATCAGTGAAGATGTTTTGCCGCAAATGCACTCGTTGTCGACACACTGCCATTTACCCCACTGCTCGTCGTTGTAGCAGTGGCCAGTGCCTGACAATGTATGTATCCAAGAGAGCGCAGCACTGCACAAACAAACAAAAAAAACAAGACAACTGTTGCACAGCTGCACATCTTCGTGATTTTGGTGGCGTGTGGGAAAAACTTGATATGTCCCACCAAGCGACACATGCTGCCACACCCAGCAACCTCCTTCTCAATCAGTGAAGATGTTTTGCCGCAAATGCACTCGCTGTCGACACACTGCCATTTACCCCACTGCTCGTCGTTGTAGCAGTTGCCATGGCCTGACAATGTATGTAGCCAAGAAAGCGCAGCACTGCACAAACAAACAAAAAAGAACCACAAGAAAACTGTTGCACAGCTGCACATCTTCGTGATTTTGGTGGCGTGTGGGAAAAACTTGATATATCCCACCAAGCGACACATGCTGCCACACCCAGCAACCTCCTTCTCAATCAGTGAAGATGTTTTGCCGCAAATGCACGCGCTGTCGACACACTGCCATTTACCCCACTGCTCGTCGTTGTAGCAGTTGCCATGGCCTGACAATGTATGTAGACAAGAGAGCGCAGCACTGCACAAACAAACAAAAAAGAACCACAAAACAACTGTTGCACAGCTGCACATCTTCGTGATTTTGGTGGCGTGTGGGAAAAACTTGATATATCCCACCAAGCGACACATGCTGCCACACCCAGCAACCTCCTTCTCAATCAGTGAAGATGTTTTGCCGCAAATGCACTCGTTGTCGACACACTGCCATTTACCCCACTGCTCGTCGTTGTAGCAGTGGCCAGTGCCTGACAATGTATGTATCCAAGAGAGCGCAGCACTGCACAAACAAACAAAAAAGAACCACAAGACAACTGTTGCACAGCTGCACATCTTCGTGAATTTGGGGGCGTGTGTGAAAAACTTGATATGTCCCACCAAGCAACACATGCTGCCACACCCAGCAACCTCCTTCTCAATCAGTGAAGATGTTTTGCCGCAAATGCACTCGCTGTCGACACACTGCCATTTACCCCACTGCTCGTCGTTGTAGCAGTTGCCATGGCCTGACAATGTATGTAGCCAAGAGAGCGCAGCACTGCACAAACAAACAAAAAAGAACCACAAGACAACTGTTGCACAGCTGCACATCTTCGTGATTTTGGTGGAGTGTGTGAAAAACTTGATATATCCCACCAAGCGACACATGCTGCCACACCCAGCCACCTCCTTCTCAATCAGTGAAGATGTTTTGCCGCAAATGCACTCGTTGTCGACACACTGCCATTTACCCCACTGCTCGTCGTTGTAGCAGTGGCCAGTGCCTGACAATTGAAGCAGCCAAACGACTTCTCGGTAGTTGTTTGGTGACGGAGCAAGAACGGGTTTACGGCGGGAATCGGTGCAGCTTTGCGGTCTACAGAGACAAAGAGGCCTGTGGATAGATAGATAGAGAGATAAATAGAGACCTGGATAGACAGATAAATAGATAGTTAGCCAGATAGAACGAGATCGAGATGGATAGACAAATAGCTAGACAGCTAGCCAGATAGAGAGAGGACAAAGAGGAGAAAGAAGGAAGGTGAGAAAGAAGGAAAGAAACAACGAAGGAAGGAAAAAATTACGCCAGCATAGACTTCAGATAGCATACCACGGCCACGTACCGGCATCATTGACAGCATCATGATGATGTTGACAGCATCATGATGATGTTGACAGCATGGCTACATATCGGACCCTGATGAGTTCGACAGCATCATGATGATGCGAACAGCATCATGGTGATGCGGACAGCATCATGGTGATGGTGAAGGCGGCATCTGAAATTCAGCATCAGCATCATGATGTTGACAGCATCGTGGTGCTACCGCACCCGCGAACCATAACGCGGCATCGCAGTGATTCCAGCAGCACCATGACGTGGCTGACAACAGCAGGATGACACACCAGCTACGAACCATTGCGAACCATTACGCGCGACTGTTAGAGCAGCACCAAGGTCCGAATGGTTTCAACAGCATCATGATGATGCGGACAACATCATGATAATGCCACAAGCACGAACCAGCACCCCTTAGCAGCCTGCCGTCAATCTCGCCAAAATGCACCCGCACCGTCACCAGACTCTCCAACAGGGAGTACCCGAACAGCACCCGCCCTAGCACCCTGCCGTCCATACGCGCGTCGAAACAGCAGCTCCAACAGCACCCCACTGCAGCAGCTGCGCCAGCACCAGACATGTCCGCGAGCACCCTGCCGTCAATCGCCCACACTCTCACCTGCCCCATAGTTCCTAGTCACCGATCTTGCAAAACAAGCACCCCTCTTCATTAGAAGTTAGAACCCCTATGGTTTTCAGATGTTTTCAGCTATCTGGAAAGAAGCGCCCGCGCCGGGCGCTGGAACCTCAAGCAACCCAAAACAGCACTTGCACCACCCCCCCAAACTGCACGCAGCACCCGCTGTCAATCTCACAAAATGTGCGCCCGCAACGTCACAAGCGCCGCAAACAGCACCCCAAACACTACCCCCTATCAGCAGCGCCTGCCGTCACCTTCAGGAACAAAAAGAAGAAGCTGCATTAGAGAGCAAAAAGCAATCGTTTGCTGGGATTGAGCTTTAGATCTTGAATTCTACAATCTACTCATCAGAGTTTCGCGGCTTCCTTTTTGGGCTTGGGCTTTGGTGAATCCACTTGCAACCTGCAAAACCTTGACCATGCTGGCGGCATCAAAGAGAACGCCCGAAGCAGAATACCGATACCTGCAGCGCCACTGTGATGCAGACAGCATCATGATGATGCAGGCAAAAACATGACGCAAGCAGCCAGTCAGCATCATGATGATGCAGGCGGCATCATGATGATGCAGGCAGCATCATGGTGATACAGGCAGCAGCATGGTCATGTTGACAACACCATAATAACCAAAAACAAATAAAGAACAGCATCACGATGATGCCGAAAACACCCCTAGCACTGGCACCCGACCGTCACTCTCGCAAAACAGCACCTCCACCAAGCCCCCTATCGCACCCGGCCGTCACTCTCGCAAAACAGCACCCCAAGCTGCATGCCCCCTAACACCCGGCCGCCACTCTCGCAAGACAGCACCTCCACCACCACCCCAAACTGAGCCCCCGAGCACCCGGCCATCGCATGCCCCCTAGCACCCGGCCATCAATCGCAAACCAGTACCTCCACCAGCACCCCAAACTGCATGCCCCCTACCACCGGGCCGTCACTCTCACAAAACAGCACCCCAAGCTGCATGCCCAAGCAACCGGCCGCCACTCTCGGCAAACCAGTACCTCCACCAGCACCCCAAACTGCATGCCCCCTAGCACCGGGCCGTCACTCTCGCAAAACAGCACCCCAGCCGCATGCCCCTAGCACCCGGCCGTCACTCTCGCAAAACAGCACCTCCACCAGCACCCAAACTGCAAGCCCGCTAGCACCCGACCGTCACTCTTGCAAAAAGCAGCCTCCAAGGCACAAAAGCGCATGCCCCCTAGCACCCGGCCATCAATCTCGCAAACCAGTACCTCCACCACCCCAAACTGCATGAAACTGCAAGCCCCCTAGCACCCGACCGTCACTGTTGCAAAACAGCACCCAAGCCGCACACCGGCCGTCACTCTCGGCTGTCACTCTCGCAAACAGCACCCCAAGCCGCATGCCCTCCACCAGCACCCCAAACTGCAAGGCCCCTGGCACCCGGCAAAGCGCATGCCCCGAGCACCCAGCCGTCAATCTCGCAAACAGCACCTCCACCAGCACCCCAAACTGCATGCCCCGTAGCACGCCGTCGCTCTCGCAAAACAGCACCTCCACCAGCACCCCAAACTGCAAGCCCGCTAGCACCCGACCGTCACTCTTGCAAAAAGCAGCCTCCAAAGCGCAAAAGCGCATGCGCCCTAGCACCCGGCCATCAATCTCGCAAACCAGTACCTCCACCACCCCAAACTGCATGCCCCCTAGCCGGGCCGTCACTCTCGCAAATCAGCACCCCAAACCGTCACTGTCGCAAACAGCACCTCCACCAGCACCCCAAACTGCATGCCCCGTTGCACGCCGTCGCTCTCGCAAAACAGCACCTCCACCAGCACCCCAAACTGCACGCCCCCTAGCACCCGGCCCTCAGTCTCGCAAATCACCTTGCTCTCTTTATTAGAAGACCCCTATAACTTTCAGCTATCTGGGGAAAGAAAGGCAGGAAGGACGGAAGAAAGGAAAGAAAGGAAGGAACCAAGAAAGAACGAAACAAGAAAAAAGGAGCAATAAACAAACAGAGCAAGAAAGATGCAGAAAAGGAGTAAGGAAGAAAGAAGAGAAAGAGGAGAGAACCGAGATTTGCAACTTCCGCCCACCGGCTTCGCCGGCTCCACTGGTAAAAACTGATTGACTCGTAGCTTGCGCAGATAGATAGTCTCAGAAGATCAGACAGCACATGCGAAAATGTTGCGCGTGGACCAAAGCTTGGCGTGCCTGCATCGATAAGCCGACCAGCGAATCACCGGGCAGTCGGATCATCGGATCAGCGGGCCAGATCAGCGGACCATCGGACTAGCGGGTCCCAGCCTTCGATCCGATCAGTCGCACGACACAGATTTCGTTAGAGGCACCGCCTCTTAGGAAGCGCAGCACTTTCCTAAGGTGAGGTACAGATTTCGTGGCAGGCGCAGCACTTTTGCAAACACAGTGCTTTCGCAAGGTCAGGTACAGATTTCGTGGGAGGTATGGCGAGGTACAGGCTTCGTAGCAGGCGCAGCACTTTTTGCAGGGTCGATGTCGTAGCAGGCGCAGTAGTTTTGCAAATCAAGGCAATTACACAGATTTCGTGGCAAGCAATGCTTTCGCAAGGCGAGGCGCAGCACTAGATTTCTTTCCCCTTTCGGAAGGTGAGGGGAACACTTTCGCAGGGTCAGGCATGGCAGGCGCGGCACTTTCGCCAGGCGAAGTGCAGATTTCGTGGGAGGCGCAGCACTTTCCCAAGGTAACGCACAGGTATCGTGGCGCGCGGCACTTTCGCAAAGGCTGCACTTTTGCAAGGCAACTCCAGGAATCGCGCACTCAGAAGCAACACTGGGAAATCTTTCACAAAAGCGAGCAAACACTTAATACGCTACCTGTGCAGTGCCAAACACTACAAGTTCACCGTAAAACCAACAACAGGACTAAATGTAAACACCAGCAACATCCTGGACCTCGACGGCAATTTGCAGGAGTTAATGAGGGACTACACATCAGAAGACAAAAGCATTGCTACACGACAAGGCACAAGCAAACAAGCAAAACACATCGACCTCAAATTTCTTTACACTCAAGACCCTCATCAAACACGACATCATCAGAATCCTCGAGGTCAACACGCTACTCAACAGAGAGAAGGATAAAGAGAGGGCAAAACAAAAAGAAAGAGGGACAGAGAGAGAGAGAGAGAGAAAGAGAGAGAGAGAGAGAAAGAAAGAAAGAAAGAAATAAAGAAAGAAAGAAAGAAAACAGAACAGATGCTGAGCGTGTGTTTTTGTCTTAAAATTTCAATTCTTTCAGGAACACATAGTTTCTGGCATTTCTTTAGACAAGTGTTAAAGACCTCGACAAAACAAGACTATGTCAGCTGTCCTGACTTGGGGGGGAGGTGTTTTTTGTTTCTTTGGTTTTATCAAGGTGTTTTGTATTTGTAAAGGTGTGAAAACCTCGAGGGAACCAACAAAAAACAAACAAAAAGGAATCTGTCAGCTGTCCTGAATTGGGGCGCGTGTAATATGTTTTGTTTTGGTTGTCTCGAGTTGCTTTTGCACTGCACCGTTTCCGGCCAGTTTGCAAGAACTTCTGTGATCAAGAGCGCTGGTGTGCTTCACCTCCAAGCCTTAGTACAGTAAGTTTGAGATGGTTTCCGCTGGTTGGACCCGTTCCTTATTACATTCTTCCCAATTCTAATTAGAGTTGCGCACGCATAACTTGACAAATATATTCAGTAGAGTTCGAAAGAAAGAAAGTAGCGGTCCCAAAAATGTTAGGAACATGTTGTTCCAATGTCTATTGATTTGCAAAAAACCTGGAAAGGAGATCTTGTGCTCAGGACTTCTCTGCTTGCGAGCGGAAAACATTGACATTTGTACAGGACACGACACCCACCCAAGGACCGCAGACAACGGAAAACCCATTGCTGTGATTCAACCTACAAAGACAACAAGAACAAATTGCACCACTAACACACCGACCAAGGACTACGACGAACCTTTGGTGGAAATACTGACTACTGGAAACTCGATGGTGACTACGCCATCAGAATCCACAACCGACCACGCAAAGTATTCGTCACCTTACGCAACATCGGCTGTCCAGTACCACAAGAACAACTAGATGATGGCGACTGACCAGCATCAACAGGCAAGGACAAAAACAATAACAACTACCAGAGAACACCAAACAACTTTCCAAGCAAGAGCTACAACTAAGACTCGAAGGTGCTAACTGGACTGGAGAAACCAGAATCAGAAGAAAGGTCACACCTACACATCGAGTAACAACAGAGACTACACCAACAAGACAGAACTCACAACCACAGCATTTGATGGAGACACCACAAACAAAGTCAAAATTGAGCGCGGAAGAACACAAGGCATACTTACAAAGCGACAACGACGACACACTCCACACACTTCTAAAAGCAACAGCTGTAGGAAGGCGAATGTGGTACACTCATTGAGCCGACTTTGGAGGCAGCCATCAAATAAGCGTTGAGCAACTACACAGAACAGTTCTTGGACAAATACGCGTTGCCAAAGCATAAGTTGACAGCAACTACAGCACGAGCACTGTCTACTACCTTGGACAGTACGACACGCCGCACGGACAGTAAATCGCTACGTGATCCACTCCGACGGCTACACAAGCTTCGAATGCGGCTGGGAAGAAACTACGAGCGAGCAGTTTGCGAATTTGGAGAAACACTACCTTACCGTCCACCACAACACAAGAAACTTCCGAAAGCCGACCTACGAATGCAGAAATGCAAATGGCTCGGAAAAGTTTCCGAAACAGGAGCAAACTACGTCGCAACAGAACAAGGCGTACTAAAAGCAAGCACAGCACGAAGACCACAACCGGATTTCAACTATGACCTTGCGCTACTAAACAAGGTCTCCGTCACACCTTGGGCACCGCGACACAACACCTACAATCCGTCATTCGCAACACGATTGGACACGCAACTCCAATCGTCAGACAAGAGACGACCTACACAAGATGCCGGACAACAGACGAACGTGATGGACGACGTCGTCACGGGACAACGCACTGCGTCACCTCTACGACTTCCCCGACCTCGACGTCAACTTCACGCCCAGCCCCATGCCTACTTCACCGACCAGACGAAAACACCCGCCACTACCAGCACCGCCACATCAACAAGCACTACGACGTATAACTCCAAAAGAAGTAATGCAACCAACCAAAGCACAAGACCTCCAAGGACACTACAATCAGATCAACGGCAATCAGATCAACGGAAGAAGCAACCACTAACCTCAACGCAGTAACACTGTCCAACGGAACATCCATCACTTCCTACACAACCGACGACGCCTCAGAAGACCAACCCATAATCTTCGACAACGAAGGTTATGACGAAACACAACTAATGCAAGGAATGAAACACGAGTCAAACCAAATCAAACTACATGACAAAAACGACGAAGTAGATGCGTGTACAGTCGATGACAACGTCACCAAAAAAACAATACCCACAAGATTGGTCCACAGAAAGAAAGGACCAGGTGTGCAAAGCCGAAGGGCCGCGAAAAGCTCCATCTACGCTTCTACTACACACACTCCTCGCACTGCAGACGCCACGACCAAACTGGGTAGCAGGACGTGGCGACGTCTCTGCAGCATTTCTGCACGCACCCCTTGCAAAAGAGCACGACAGCAACCAAAACGACATCTACCTTTGGCCACCTAAAGAACTCTGTCCACAACAGGGCGGCTATGGCGGCTCAAGAAAGCCATGTGTGGACTACGCAGCTCACCTAAAGCATGGCAGGACTACCAGGCTGAAGTACTGCAAAAGCTTGGCGGAGGGAGAGAAAACTCATCTACACCAATGCAGCTCGTGACTGCTACATCATGGTCTACGTGGACGACCTGCTGGTGCATGGTGACAAGACTACTGTCGACTCCACCTTCGGGGCAATCCAGAAGCAGGTACTACTCAAGCACATTGGCTACCTCGAACCTGGCAAACCACAACAATTTCCAGGAAGAAACATCGGCACTTCGGCAACTACTGCACCAGTGGGCTACAGGACTCCTACATCAACAACATGATCAAGGAGACAGGAATGGACCAACTGCAACACCGTGACCGGTTCAGGAGTTACCCGTTACAAACCAACATTCGGGGATGACGCACTACTCGACCACGAACAACACAAAAGGCACAGAAGAATTGTTGGTAAACTACAATGGTTAGCATACACGAGACCAGACATTGCCTACGCAACAAAAGAACCGAGATCTCACAGCACCTACAGAACTTTCACAGAAGAGAGTCAAGCACTTCCTACGCTACCTGCACGGCGCCTCACCAAACACTACAAATTCACCATAGAACCAACAACAACAACAACAACAACAACAACAACAACAACAACAACAACAACAACCACAACCACCACCACCACCACCACCACCACCACCACCACCACCACCCACCACCACCACAACACACAACCACAACCACAAACAACAACAACAAAAACACAACAACAACAACAACAACAACAACAACAACAACAACAACAACAACAACAACAACAACCACAACCACAACCACAACCACAACCACAACCACAACCACAACCACAACCACAACCACAACCACAACAACAACAACAACAACAACAACAAAGGGCAAACACCAACAACATCCTGGATCTCGATATTCATGTCCATGCTGACTGGGCAGGACGCCTACTACCAGCTTCAGGTTTCAACATCATCTTTCTTGGAACAACAGTTGCATGTGGCAGCAGGACTCATCAAACACGACATCATCAGAATCTACATCAGCAAGGAAAGAACACTACACCGCCGTGGGATACGCATTTAGCACTACGAACGACCATCACAACTAGTTCACAACAACAATCCCAAACCACTCTGTACGCAGCGGCTGCATGTAACATGTAGCATGTAACGTGTTGTATGGAAGTGACAGTAACCACCTGTAATTTCACTTGCGCTTTTGGCGGCATGCTTGGCGGCTTCAGTCAAGACTACATATGTTTGTTTGTTTGTTTTCGTGTCTGCCCGCTTCCTGCAAGCCACTACACAGGCTCTATTGAAACACTGTCTCACCCCACTTTTCTTTTAGGTCACTACAGCCGTGGATCGCTTTGTGACTACAACTCCAGAGGACTAGGTGGCGATGTCTACCCCAGAGACGACCGACTCCACTCCCAGCGCACAACTTCGCACAACTACAGGCGCGTTTCGACTACAGACCACAGAAACTCCACTGCCACTCAATACCAACCACCTACAACTCCGGCGGGCGATCAAACCCTTGTACTATGAGCAGCGCCAGCTCAACCAACTACACCCCAACACACCAAGATCTACATCCCACTGCCACTGTTTTCTTACTGCAGAACGGGACGATGCAGCTACAATCAACCTGTTCTACACTACAGCAACTTCAAAGCCAGCTAGACCTTTCCTACCACTTCATTCACTCCCAGGCAAACCAGCATGCAACCGACTGCAGATGACGCACACCACTGCAGATGCTCATCTCTGACACTACTACAGCATCTCAGGCGCTCATCTCGAGTTCACACTACACTACTCCCTGTCCAACGGCTACATTTGGGACTACCACTTGTTGGTCAACACACAACAACTCCTACGCCTCTACACCTTGCACCACAACAACAGCACAGTTGAACGTGCTACAAGGCGCATCCTTGGCAAAACTACAGAATACTATGGTCACTACCTCTTGACAAACAGTCACGGTTCAGATGAACTACACTCCTTGCTACTACGCACCCTCAGGCAACTACGAATCACAATGCCGGTCAACCCCATCAAGGACTACAACAGGACTCGAGGGTCGGGCCAGGAACTCCTGGACTACCTCAGCAAGCCCAACGCAGTTCAAGCACTACACGATCTCAAGCAGTCCCAAAGAAACTACTGGCGTGATCATGGGTGAGACTACATGCTCCAGTACAACTACAGGTGCTTCCTCACCAACGCCGGTCAGTCCAACTACATTCGGGACTGAAACATGAACAGCGTAGGCTACTGAGGACTTCACCTTGTCTTTTCACAACATCTGTTTTCATCACTACTGCCAATACTTCACTTTCCACTTCAGGTGAAAGATGCTACAGATAGACCTTTTACCTTGAGGGGCCGCGTCAATGTACATGTGGCGTGGTAATACATAGCTTCTACATGACCGCAGGCCTTGAGCTTTACTACATCCATGAGCCCATTTAAAATAGGAGCTGCGCAGACTACAGGTTTGTTTGTGTTAACAACATTACAGCACTTGCACTTGTAGT
>CAUJNA010000556.1:0-57500 GCA_963377175.1 Effrenium voratum | reverse complement strand
ACGCAGACTAGGTAGGGATGTGCTCCCAACTGCCTTTTGCTTCTCTTGACACCAATCACAGAAAACAGAGGGCTTTTCTATACCGGAAAAGGTTTTCCAAGACCCTGTCCACTCCCTGTACCATGGAAAAGAGGCTTGCTCTCAAGTTGGATTGAGATCAATCCGAGTCCCAGGCAAAGACTTGCAGAATCTCAGGTTTTGCAAGTCTAAGTTCAGTCATTGCTGCTCTTGTGTTACTTGTGCATCACAAATACATATTGGATGTGTATACGTATATATATATATATACATATATACATATATGGCCACGGGTCAAAAGCCCGTACCCTCAGTGAACATCCCAATCCCCACTAAAACAGACTAAAATGGGTGGTACACCTACCCCAAAATGGTACCATTGGTTTTGATCCACAGCCACATCTATTGGATGGGTTCTTGTCACGCATATCATAGCGACACCGCTTCTTTCACTGTGATAGCAACCCCCTAGCAAGGTCAGAGTCAGCACTTGCCACAAACGAAGAAGAGAAGACTCTGCGGCAGAAACATGAACACAAGTGGTACCCCCAGCATCTGGCCTCAAACAGGCCCGTACTCAAAACATTGGCAAAATGTCAAAACCAGGATTCATCTCTGCTACGCCCAGCAAATGCTGCCAAACTCAGACTCAGCGCTGGTTTGTGATTGGCGGAGCAGAAGAATCGAAAAGCCAAGGTTTGACGGGGTTCGGAAGTCTCATTTAGCTTGTGTGCAATTCAGCAGCTCACATTTGGCAGATGGGTGTGCTTGTTTTGTTGGAGGGTACCCTCATCAGGTTGGTTCAAAGAGACTCAGGACAACATCCATGTTTGGGGTCTCCCTATTTTGACGCATACCCATACGAGAGCACATCTCTGCGGAGTTTCTCCCTGCCTGCATATGCCTAGGAGCTCCTTCCCCACCGGCTCTTCTGCTAGGATCTGGCGGCAGTGAATAGTTGGAACGGCTCAAGAGGGATTGTGTGTTGCCTAGGTGAAGATCGGATAGACGCGCATTGTTTGCTCGAGTCAGAACAAGGCGTGCTCCGAACTCCGTTGAGCGAGTCACTATCCCAATGATTCGCAGGAATCCAATGGCGAATCTAGGCAAATGAAAGGCTAAAACGACAGGGCTAAATCTGCTTACTCGCTGGATGGATTCTCAAAGGCCAATTGCGAGGGCTGAACCTGGGCTTAGCAGCCGCGGCTTCGACCGATTGCTCAGTAGACTTCTGAATTTAGCAAAACGTCCCCGAATAGACTGAGAAACGATACTGGGTAAGAAATTCAACATGGAAGCATTTGGTGGACATCTTTTAGGGAACATCCACCATATCTGTTGCCCAACCGGGCATTCCATCGCAGCAAGGCCTGCTCTTTGAAATCCTCGAAGGTCACCTGGTCGACTTCCTCAGAGCGGGAAAAGAAAACAAAAAACATACCACGCGCTTCCCCCAGGAAGGCGCCTCGCGTCTCGAGTCTCCTCTGTCGCCGGCCCCGGCACGAGACCATCGTCTTCTGGTCTCGCCTCCCCGAGATCAAAAAACCGGTTCTTGCGACTTCCCAGTTTGAGCTTTCAATCTTCGCACTCTATCGCCACGAGTGGGTGTGGCGTCTGGGGGCTGACGACCTTGCAGTAGACTGCTGAATTCCGCGCAGAGCCACAAGTTGCGCCAGTCAATTCTTTGGAGCTTTCCTCCGTCGTTGCTGTTCCAGAAGTTTGCGGCCTCTTGCCGAGCCTTCAGCCTCACGAAGGATTCCAGCTTCCTCGATTTGCAGTGTCTTTGTAGCCTCCTGGCTTGCCAGGGCGGATGAGGTCTGTGCACCCTCCAGAAAGCGGGCGCTACGTAGAAGCTGGGGCTGGCAGAGACAAGCTCTCCAGGCCTCCTTTTTACCAAAATCGCGCAGTGAATACACTCGCGACCTGAACCAATGGGAAACCAAGGGCAAAGCCAAGGCCAGGATTTCGCCCAGGGGACGATCAAAGACATCGCACGGGAAATGAAGGGAAACACCTTGAGGTTTCCAAGGGAACACCAATGGAAGCCAACAGAAACCAGGGAAAACCAAAGGAACACCCACAAAAAGCCAAGGGAGGACAACGGGGAAAGGGTCAGCGGAAACTTCCGAACCTGGGACCAGCTTTTCCGAGCTCTCCCGAGTCCGGCCAGCTGTGTTTTTTCCCAATCGCCCAGTTTGCTCCGAGTTGGTTTGCCAAGTGCTTTCCGAGTTTTAACTCCTTAAAGTTATGTTGGAAAGCCAAAAGGGGAGACGTAGCGAAGCTCGCGCGCGCGCGCGCGAGCATGAAGTGGCATGCGGACCCAGCCGCGAAACACTGTTTGCGGCATGCACCGCTTCTTCGGCGACGTTGTGCGCAACCGCCAGCGTTCACGGTTGGCCAAAGTAGTGCTAGCCTTAGAATTCCCACTGGAACAACTGCCATTCGCAGGGACCAAGGATCTGTCCTAGGATCCGCCGACCCCTTCGCCTAAAGGGGGAGGCGCACGGGAAGGGCGATGGCAAGAATCGGCACTCTCCTTGCCAGAGATGCTATCGCTGCAGGAATGCTGCGAGTGCTCCGGCCGTGTAGTGATGCTGATAATCAATGCTCAGGATCCTCGTCATGACTCGTTTTTTCTCAAGTCTTTTGTATATCTCGTCTATATAGTCGTCCACGTTCATAATCGTCATCATGATTCGTTTTCTCACGTCTTTTCTATATTTCTACATACTGTTCAAGTGTACCGTTAGACCCGGCTTGACATGCAAGCGATGCGTAGTGATGGTTAGCTTCATTGCTGCTAGGGATGCTAGAGATACATAATGATGCTTATCCTCCACCTTCATCTTTTTTATATGTTTTCTATGTACATTTCTATTGTCCCGTTAGACCCGGCTTGGCATCGTTCTACCCAGACTACTGATTCAAACATTTTGTATATACATTTGAAGTATCCCTTTAGACTTGGCTTGAACGACATCGCTTCGTTTTGCCGACTGCCATCTTGTGCTACGATGATAGTTATCATGACAGTTATCGGCAGCTTTGGTAGTGCAGAGGATGTTGTGATGATGCTTATCATGACAGTCGTCAGCCTTCTCATCATTATCCGTTTGAGCATCAAGATCTCTGATTCTGCAGCATTAGCAATGCAGACGTCGCTACAATGATAGCTATCATGCCAATCATCGGCAGCTCTTTGGTAATGCGGAGGATGCTACGAGGATAGTTATCATGACAGTCGTCGGCGGCTTTGGTAATGCAGAGGATGCTTCGATGATAGTTATCATGACGGCAGAGGATGCTACGATGATGGTTGTCATGAGAGTTATCATCCTTATCATCTTCATGAGGATTGTCATCACAATAATCGCCTTCATCATTGTCATCGTGATTGTTATCATCATCTGTTTCTTCTATACATTTCAAATGTGGCGTTAGGCACCATTGGTAATGCAGAGGATGCTGTGATGATACTTATTGTGACAGTCGTCATCCTTATCATCGTTATCTGTATGATCGCCATGATCTCTGCTTCTGCAGCATTGGTAATGCAGGAGATGCTACGGTGATAGTTATCATGACAGCCATCGGCAGCTTTGGTAATGCAGAGTATGCTGCGATGATAGTTGTCATGACGGCAGAGGATGCTACGATGATAGGTGTCCCGGGAGTTATCCTCCTTATCATTTTCATGGTGATTGTCATCATAGTCATCACCGTCATCATCGTCATCATGATTATCAGCATCATCTCTTTCTTCTATACACTTCAAATGTGGCGTTAGGCACCCTTAGTAATGCAGAGGATGCTGCGATGATAGTTATCATGACAATCATCCGCAGCTTTGGTAATGCAAAGGATGTTACGATGATAGTTCTCATAAGAGTCATCTTCCTTATCATCTTCATGATGCTTGTCATCATAGTCATCACCGTCATCATCTCTTTCTTCTATACATTTCAAATGTGGCGTTAGGCACTCTTGGTAATGCAGAGGATGCTACGATGATAGTTATCATAACCGTCATCCGCAGCTCTGGTAATGCAGAGGATGCTACGATGATAGTTATCATAAGAGTCATCATCCTTATCATCTTCATGATGATTGTAATCATGGTCATCATCCTTATCATCGTCATCATGATTGTCCTCATCATCTCTTTCTTCTATACATTCCAAATGTGGCGTTCGGCACCCTTGGTAACGCAGAGGATGCTACGAGGATAGTTATCATGACAGTCATCCGCAGCTTTGGTACTGCAGAGGATGCTACGATGATAGTTATCATAAGACTTATCATCCTTATCATCTTCATGGTGATTGTCATCATAGTCATCGCCTTCATCATCGTCATCATGATTGTCATCATCATGTCATTTCTTCTTGTATACATTTCAATTGTGGCGTTAGGCGCCCTAAAAAATGCAGAGGATGCTACGATGATAGTTATCATGACAGTCATCGGCAGCTTTGGTAGTGCAGAGTATGTTGTGATGATACGTATAATGACAGTCGTCAGGCTTCTCATCATTATCCGTTTGATCATCAAGATCTCTGATTCTGCAGCATTAGCAATGCAGACGTCGCTACAATGATAGCTATCATGCCAATCATCGGCAGCTCTTTGGTAATGCGGAGGATGCTACGAGGATAGTTATCATGACAGTCATCGGCGGCTTTGCTAATGCAGAGGATGCTTCGGTGATAGTTATCATGACGGCAGAGGATGCTACGATGATGGTTGTCATGAGAGTTATCATCCTTATCATCTTCATGAGGATTGTCATCACAGTCATCGCCTTCATCATCGTCATCGTGATTGTTATCATCATCTGTTTCTTCTACACATTTCAAATGTGGCGTTAGGCACCATTGGTAATGCAGAGGATGCTGTGATGCTACTTATTGTGACAGTCGTCATCCTTATCATCGTTATCTGTATGATCATCATGATCTCTGCTTCTGCAGCATTGGTAATGCAGGGGATGCTACGATGATAGTTATCATTACAGCCATCGGCAGCTTTGGTAATGCAGAGTATGCTGCGATGATAGTTGTCATGACGGCAGAGGATGCTACGATGATAGGTGTCCTGGGAGTTCTCACCCTTATCATTTTCATGGTGATTGTCATCATAGTCATCACCGTCATCATCGTCATCATGATTATCAGCATCATCTCTTTCTTCTATACACTTCAAATGTGGCGTTAGGCACCCTTAGTAATGCAGAGGATGCTGCGACGATAGTTATCATGACAGTCATCTGCAGCTCTGGTAATGCAGAGGATGCTACGATGATAGTTATCATAAGAGTTATCATCCTTATCATCTTCATGATGATTGTCATCATAGTCATCACTGTCATCATCGTCATCATGATTGTCCTCATCATCTCTTTCTTCTATACATTTCAAATGTGGCGTTAGGCACTCTTGGTAACGCAAAGGATGCTACGATGATAGTTATCATAACCGTCGTCCGCAGCTCTGGCACTGCAGAGGATGCTACGATGATAGTTATCATAACAGTCATCATCCTTATCATCTTCATGATGATTGTCATCGTAGTCATCATGATTGCCCTCATCATCTCTTTCTTCTATATATTTCAGTTGTGGCGTTAGGCACCCTTGGTAATGCAGAGGATGCTACGATGATAGTTGCATAACCGTCATCCGCAGCTCTGGTAATGCAGAGGATGCTACGATAACAGTTATCATAAGAGTCATCATCCTTATCATCTTCATGATGATTGTCATCATAGACATCATCCTTATCATCGTCATCATGATTGTCCTCATCATCTTTTTCTTCTATATATTCCATTCCAAATGTGGCGATGGGCACCCTTGGTAATGCAGAGGATGCTACGATGATAGTTATCACGACAGTCATCCGCAGCTTTGGTACTGCAGAGGATGCTACGGTGATAGTTATCATTAGAGTCATCATCCTTATCATTTTCATGATGATTGTCATCATAATCATCGCCTTCATCATCGTCATCATGATGGTCATCATCATATCATCTCTTTCTCTTATACACTTCAAATGTGGCGTTAGGCACCCTTGGTAATGCAGAGGATGCTACGATGATAGTTATCATGACAGTCATCCGCAGCTTTGGTACTGCAGAGGATGCTATGTTGTTAGTTATCATAAGAGTCATCACCCTTATCATCTTTATGATGATTGTCATCATAGTCCTCACCATCATCATGATTATCAGCATCATCTCCTTCTTCTTTACATTTCAAATGCCCCGTTAACCACCCTTGGTACTGCAGAGGATGCTGCGATGATAGTTATCATGACAGTCATCCGCAGCTTTGGCAATGAAAAAGATGCTACAATGATAGTTATCATAAGAGTTATCACCCTTATCATCTTCATGATGATTGTCATCATAGTCATCACCGTCATCATCGTCATCACGCTTGTCATCATCATCTCTTTCTTCTATACATTTCAATTGTGGCGTTACGCACCCTTGGTAATGCAGAGGATGCTACGATGATAATTATCATAACCGTCATCCGCAGCTCTGGTAATGCAGAGGATGCTACGATGATAGCTATCATAAGATTCATCATCCTTATCATCTTCATGATGATTGTCATCATAGTTATCACCACAATCATCGTCATCATCATTGTCATCATTATCTCTTTCTTCTTCTTCTATAGTCATCATCGTCATCATGATTTCAAATATGGCGTTAGGCACCCTTGGTAATGCAGAGGGTGCTACGATAATAATTATCATGACAGTTATCCGTAGCTTTGGGAATGCAGGGGATGCTGCGATGATAGTTATCATAAGAGTCATCATCCTTATCATCTTCATGATGATTGTCATCACAGTCATCGCCTTCATCATCGTCATCGTGGTTGTTATCCTTATCATCGTTATCCGTATGATCATCATGTTCTCTGCTTCTGCAGCATTGGTAATGCAGGGGATGCTACGATGATAGATATCATGACAGTCATCGGCAGCTTTGGTAATGCAGAGGATGCTGCGATGATAATTGTCATGACGGCAGAGGATGCTACGCTGATAGTTGCCCTGGGAGTTATCATCCTCATCATCTTCATGATGATTGTCATCACAGTCATCGCCTTCATCATCGTCATCGTGATTGTCATCAGCTCTTTCTTCTGCTTCTTCTAGGCACCATTGGTAATGCAGAGGACGCTGTGATGATACTTATCATGACAGTCGTCATCCTTATCATCGTTATCCGCATGATCATCATGATCTTTGCTTCTGCAGCATTGGTAATGCAGAGGATGCTACGATGAAAGTTATCATGACAGGATGCTGCAGTGATGGTTGTCATGAGAATTATCATCCTTATCATCTTCATGATGATTGTCATCACAGTCATCGCCTTCATCATCGTCATCGTGATTGTTATCCTTATCATCGTTATCCAAATGATCATCACGATCTCTGCTTCTGCAGCATTGGTAACGCAGGGGGTGCTACGATGATAGTTATCATGACAGTCATCGGCGGCTTTGGTAACGCAGAGGATGCTACGATGATGGTTATCATGACGGCAGAGGATGCTACGATGATGGTTGTCATGAGAGTTATCATCCTTTTCATCTTCATGAGGATTGTCATCACAGTCATCGCCTTCATCATCGTCATCGTGATTGATATCGTCATCTGTTTCTTCTATACATTTCAAATGTGGCGTTAGGCACCATTGGTAATGCAGAGGATGCTGCGACGATACTTTTTGTGACAATCGTCATCCTTATCATCGTTATCCGTATGATCATCATGATCTCTGCTTCTGCAGCATTGGTAATGCAGGGGATGCTACGATGATAGTTATCATGACAGTCATCGGCAGCTTCGGTAAGGCAGAGGATGCTGGGATGATAGTTGTCACGACGGCAGAGGATGCTACGATGATAGTTGTCCTGCGAGTCATCATCCTTATCATCTTCATGATGATTGTCATCATAGTCATCATCTTTATCATCGTCATCATGATTGTCCTCATCATCTCTTTCTTCTATACATTCCAAATGTGGCTGAGGCAACCTTGGTAATGCAGAGGATGCTACGATGATAGTTATCATGACAGTCATCCGCAGCTTTGGTACTGCAGAGGGTGCTACGATGATAGTTATCATAAGAGTCATCATCCTTTTCATCTTAATGATGATTGTCATCATAGTCATCGCCTTCATCATCGTCATCATGGTTGTCATCATCATATCATCTCTTTCTTTTGTACATTTCAAATGCGGCGTTAGGCACCCTTGGTAATGCAGAGGGTGCTACGATAATAACTATCATGACAGTTATCCGTAGCTTTGGGAATGCAGGGGATGCTGCGATGATAGTTATCATAAGAGTCATCATCCTTATCATCTTCATGATGATTGTCATCACAGTCATCGCCTTCATCATCGTCATCGTGGTTGTTATCCTTACCATCGTTATCCGTATGATCATCATGATCTCTGCTTCTGCAGCATGGGTAATGCAGGGGATGCTACGATGATAGTTATCATGACAGTCATCCGCAGCTTTGGTACTGCAGAGGATGCTACGATGATAGTTATCATAAGAGTCATCATCCTTATCATCTTCATCATAGTCATCACCGTCATCATCTTCATCATGATTACCAGCATCATCTCTTTCTTCTATACATTTCAAATGTGGCGTTAGGCACCCTTGGTAATGCAGAGGATGCTGCGATGATAGTTATCATGACAGTCATCCGCAGCTTTGGCAATGCAAAGGGTGCTGCGATGATAGTTCTCATAAGAGTCATCATCCTTATCATCTTCATGATGATTGTCATCATAGTCATCAGCGTCATCATACATTTCAAATGTGGCGTTAGGCACCCTTGGTAATGCAGAGGATGCTACGATGATAATTATCATAAACGTCATCCGCAGCTCTGGCAATGCAGAGGATGCTACGATGATAGTTATCATAAAATTCATCATCCTTATCATCTTCATGATGATTGTCATCATAGTTATCACTGTCATCATGATTGTCATCATAGTTATCACCATCATCATCGTCATCATCATTGTCATCATCATCTCTTTCTTCTACTTTTATAGTCATCATCGTCATCATGATTTCAAAAATGGCGTTAGGCACCCTTGGTAATGCAGAGGGTGCTACGATGATAGTTATCCTGACAGTTATCCGTAGCTTTGGCAATGCAGGGGATGCTGCGATGAGAGTTTTCATAAGAGTCATCATCCTTATCATCTTCATGATGATTGTCATCACAGCCATCGCCTTCATCATCGTCATCGTGATTGTTATCCCTATCATCGTGATCCGTATGATCATCATGATTTTTTGGTTTTGCGGTATTGGTAACGCATCATGACAGTCATCGGCAGCTTTTGTAATGCAGAGGATGCTGCGATGATATGTGTGTCTGTAACAAAAAGTGTGCCTGTAACCATATAATCTTATACTATATTATATCGAATATGTATCAAAATTGGTGCTGCCACGTCTGGAAACAGAAAACACGTACTTTAGGCCGAAAGGCGCTTCCCAAAAGATGGGTGCTGCCACATGTCGAAAAAACACTTGCTACTACCACGTCTTCAAAAAACACTGACATGAGTTAAGCCGAAAGGCGCTTCCCAAAACATGGGTACTGCCACATGTCGACAAAAAAAAGCTGCTACTACCACGTCTTGAAAAAACACTAACATGTCTTAACTCGAAAGGCGCTTCCCAAAAAAAGGGGTGCTGCTGCGCTTCGAAAAAGAAACAGCACAAACCGGCCGCGTAGACTCAGGCCACTTTTAGCACAGAGCATTCGCTCTTCCGATCGGCTTGCAGTCACAAGCCAGCCGCGTAGACTCACGACCCGCTTGCAGTCACAAGCCAGCCGCGTAGACTCAGGCAACTTTTAGCACAGAGCATTTCCTCTTCCGATCCGCTCGCAATCACAAGCCAGCCGCGTAGACTCAGGCAACTTTTAGCACAGAGCATTCGCTCTTCCGATCGGCTTGCAGTCACAAGCCAGCCGCGTAGACTCAGGCAACTTTTAGCACAGAGCATTCCCTCTTCCGATCACCTTGCAGTCACAAGCCAGCCGCGTAGACTCAAGCAACTTTTAGCGCAGAGCATTCCCTCTTCCGATCAGCTTGCCGTCACAAGCCAGCCGCCTAGACTCAGGCAACTTTTAACACAAAACATTCCCTCTTCCGATCAGCTTGCAGTCACAAGCAGCCGCGTAGACTCAGGCCACTTTTAGCACAGAGCATTCCCTGTTTCGATCAGCTTGCAGTCACAAGCCAGCCGCGTAGACACAGGCAACTTTTAGCACAGAGCATTTCCTCTTCCGATCAGCTTGCAGTCACAGGCCAGCCGCGTACACCCAGGCAACTTTTAGCACAGAGCATTCCCTCTTCCGACCAGCTTGCAGTCACAAGCCAGCCGCGTAGACTCAGGCAACTTTTAGCACAGAGCATTCCATTTTCCGATCAGCTTGCAGTCACAAGCCAGCCGCGTAGACTCAGGCCACTTTTAGCACAGAGCATTCGCTCTTCCGATCGGCTTGCAGTCACAAGCCAGCCGCGTAGACTCAGGCAACTTTTAGCACAGAGCGTTCCCTCTTCCGATCCGCTCGCAATCACAAGCCAGCCGCGTAGACTCAGGCAACTTTTAACACAAAACATTCCCTCTTCCGATCAGCTTGCAGTCACAGCCAGCCGCGTAGACTCACGCAACTTTTAGCACAGAGCATTCCCTGTCCGATCAGCTTGCAGTCACAAGCCAGCCGCGTAGACACAGGCAACTTTTAGCACAGAGCATTTCCTCTTCCGATCAGCTTGCAGTCACAAGCCAGCCGCGTAGACTCGGGCAACTTTTAGCACAGAGCGTTCCATTTTCCGATCAGCTGGCAGTCACAAGCCAGCCGCGTAGACTCAGGCCACTTTGAGCACAGAGCATTCGCTCTTCCGATCGGCTTGCAGTCACAAGCCAGCCGCGTAGACTCCGGCAACTTTTAGCACAGAGCGGCTCCTCTTCCGATCCGATTGCAGGCACAAGCCAGCCGCGTAGACTCAGGCAACTTTTAGCACAGAG
Source organism: Effrenium voratum (assembly GCA_963377175.1). Taxonomy (NCBI): domain Eukaryota; class Dinophyceae; order Suessiales; family Symbiodiniaceae; genus Effrenium; species Effrenium voratum. The sequence continues at coordinate 46,377 of CAUJNA010000556.1, read as the reverse complement.
CGTTCCCTCTTCCGATCCGCTCGCAGTCACAAGCCAGCCGCGTAGACTCAGGCAACTTTTAGCACAGAGCATTCGCTCTTCCGATCGGCTTGCAGTCACAAGCCAGCCGCGTAGACTCAGGCAACTTTTAGCACAGAGCATTCCCTCTTCCGATCCGCTTGCACCTCGTCGCTGCACGGGATGGCGCGGTCGAAACATCTCTTTCGGGAAATCGCCCACACGGAGGTGGCATGTTATACTCATGCCCTTTCAGGTCGGAAGACTCCCTAGTCTTTAGTCCCGTAGAAAACGCATCTGGGCTTGGGAAAGGGATTTGCTTCAAGCCACGGCAGGCGAACCAAGCTGAAAACTCGCCAGGTGCCTTTCCACCCCCCCAGGGGTCGGCGGCACAGGGCGGCAGCCCATAAATATAGAGGACCTAGGCACGCAGGATTGTCCAGTGCCCACAATTCCAAACAAGCGCTACATCAAGGCTTAAACCCAAGATGTGACACAACCACGGGACATGCTCCTTCCGACAGCTTCTTGACAGGCTGCATAGGCACAGCCCCCTTTTCAGGAGTTGGCTCAATCTCAGCTCGGAGAAAGCCCAAGTCATCGTAAGCAAAAGCAGGCAGTGCAATGGAGAAAACTGATGTGGAAAGCCACCTCACTGAATCCGCATGGCCCTTGATCTGAAGCTACAGGATTCACAAGCCTCAGATAAAAACTCAACGTCAATGGGAATTGAGCAAGGATAGCGGGCAACATCTGCACAGGGAGGGAGACGATTGCTTGATCGGACGATCTCACAGGCGCCTGCAGAACCTGTAATTGCCCCAAAGGACAAATGATGCACTTCACATCCCCAGTTCAGCCAAGCGTCTGAGAGACAGGAGAACACAGATGTTTTGGTGCTCTTGTGAGAGTTATCGCGATCCTTGGCTAGTGCTAATCCAAATCTGGGCACCAGGCAAAACGTGACCAAAATATCGACTCTGCGAGCAGCCATCCGTCCCTTCAACACTTTGCAGAGCACTAGTCACTGGACAACAGACTCCCCAGAAGCCTTCGTTTGCCGAACGCACCATTGCAAAAAAGACACTGAATAGCCACCAAAGTGCCCGACTAAGTCCAACAAAGCTTCTCGCATGTACTGTAAGGTCAATTGTCAGGCTGGCCCGGTACCCAGCCACTGGCTCAGCAACCTGTTTAGTTAAATCAAAGTCGACACCAATCTGAAATAGCATGTGACTTCACTCAACTCGAAACAGCCACATCTCTTCGCATCATGCTCTGCAAACCTGGGCTTCCAACAAAAGACAGCATCTGAGATGCTCGGCATCTCGACAAAATGTATAGATCAAAGCCACTCTTTCAAAAAAAACGAAAACTGACCAGGGGAACACATCTTGCCCGACCCACTTTGGGCTTTCTCAGCGCTTCAAGGACCAAGGGAAGGGGCCGAGTGAACGTCCCGACCATGCCTTGCTGCGAGCACATCCCAGACCAAACAGGTTTGCCCTCGTGTCAAAATAGGGGACCCCACAAAGAAATAGCGGTTATTGGCTTCCCTTCGAACCCAAAAAAATATGAAGTCCGGAGCCTCACATGAGTCTGAACTCTAACTAGGGACCTTTGGTGGACGTCATTTGGGGATCCATGTCCACCAACCGCTTTGAAGGTTTCTTCATTCATCGCCAGACCCCGGATGGGTCAAGCCGCATGAAACGGCAGGCTGTCCTCGCGCCCCATGGTGGATTCCCGCGCCACGCTGACCTCGCTCTCAGTGCGCCTCAGATCCTGGAAACGCAGCTTGCTGGAGCTTGGAGCTTGGTGCTTCAGACGCACTTCAAGCAAAGAAAATGAAGGTTGCAATATGCCGATAAGTCATGGTTCCTGGTTCTTGCGAGGCTTCGACATAAGCCCTTTTCAGTTTGGTTCAAAGGGAAACCAAAAGCGACATCTGCATTCTTGGGGCATTTGATTTGTGCTCCAAAAAGAGCTGCTTCAATCTAACGACCCTCCTGAACTGTTGCCACTGGCTCCTGCTTCAACAACCCCAGTAGAGAATGATGAAAGAGCCAAGCCCCACTTCTTGTCAAGGCAGTCGCTTTCATTTGGGCCACTTGCCCAACATTGAGCCAGAGAATCATCGCCAAGAATTCGGCTATCTCGAGTTAAACACTTAGGCTGGCTACGGGTGCATTTTGTGTCAAAACCGGAGCACGGCATGGCATGTTCATCCCTCTGGGCATCTCTCTGGTTCCGTCCTCGCCCATCTCCCCCTGGTCGCTATGTGCGGCTTCCTGCAAGAGAAGCGAAAACCAAAAAACCCCAGGACGGCCCTCTTTCTCACATCGCACTGGCCACAAATTTCAAGTCGCTTGCTCAAGCCTTGAGAGATTCAGAGTTGCAATTTCGATGCAGGACTCACAGAGGCGTCTCACTGCCACTTGCGACCGTGCGTCTACACGAAAATCATTCTGCGGCTGTGGCAGCGGCGGCTGTGGCGGCGGCGGCTGCGGGGTGCTGAAAGCCTACACAGGTGCTCGCACAAAAGGCTGGAGGTTTTGCAGTTGCACTGAGGTATGGAAGCAATGCTCGGACAAATCCTCCAAACAACCCGCTTCGCCAGAAAGTCTGAGGAAAAGAAGCCGCTTGAGCCAGCTTGCAAGAATGCCAAACGGGAACCTGACCGGGGCCCCCCCAGTGAACATCCCAATCCCCACTAAAATTGGTTCTAAAATGGGTGGTGCACCTATCCCCAAATGGGATCCCATTGGTTTTCACCCAAAATGGGATCCCAAAACGGAAAACCAGCAAAAAAAAATGCAAAACTCTGACGCCCACCAACTCCCGGCTTTTCGGTTCTCACTGCACCACTGCGCAGGTCCGTCTGTCGCCTCCGGCGGCATTGGCACCATCACCCCCGGGGAGAAGTCCCCGCTGAGCTGCTCCTGGAGCTCCTCCGTGGATTTCGGGGGGTGCCTTGAAACGGGTTACTCATTCTTGCTTGAAACGGGTGGCTCGTGATTTTTCCCCCCTCTTTTTTCGAGGGCACCCCTTTTTGTTGGGTGGTTTTCAAGGAAACCAAAAGACAAAACACCATTTTGGGGGTCCCCGAAAAGGACACACCCATATTGATCTGAAGGTCTGAATGACACGACCAGGGCATGCAGTGCAAAATGATGGAGCTATGCAACCTCGCAACAGATTTTCTAGAGTTGATTCTCACTTGGGCAACTGCAATGCCTTATTGTTTGACAAAACTAGCAATGTGTCAGAGGCACGCTGCAACCCTTCCTCCACAGGCCCTTTTTCAGCCCATGTGACCACTTCCGTACCCCCAGCGCAATCAGATAGTTGAATTCCAGACACTCTAATGGGCGCCAGACACAAATACGGACAATCAAGACAAAGCAGATTCTCTTGGCCTAGTCATACCCTTTGCTTGCCGGGCATTGCACCATCTACTATCTACTTCCACCCTGAGCCAGGATGCTGACATGTGTAACAATGCTTGCTCTCGAGCCGTGCAAGCAAGGCGGCGAGATGCCAGTGGCAGACCGAACCGTTTTGCGGACAAGCGATGGAAATCCACAAGCACCCCTTGAAAAATGTGCATTTCTGTGATACGTGACTAGAAGGGGAGTTCCCTCATCAGAAAGCCCGGCTCAACCCTCGTGGGCGAAACATCCGACGTCCTCAGAGAAGCGCAGCTGCTTGCTCTGCATGGGCATGCCATCCGAGACTTCTGCCTGAAAAGCTCGAAGCCGGATCTGAGCAACAGGTCTGGGAAGTCGCTCCAGTTGGTTCGGAACCGCTTTCTCTCTTTGTTTTCAAAGCGAAGCCCAAGGAAACCATTCGGGGACCCACAAATCTGTCCGGGAATCGAGATCCCAACCCTCCGGCTCCAGCCTTTAGGCTCTTCAAGTGCACCGGCTTGTCTCGTTCCTCCTGCAAAGCTGGCAATTCTCGTAGCATCTTCCTGATTTCGAGGGTGTCGATGTGTGCTTTTCGCTGACATCTCAAACATGCAATATACCAGTATAGCTGTGGCTCAAAATTCAGGAGCTAGGGTGCTTTGCGCAGGCTTTAGTCCTTGGTTCCTTCTACCCAGGGGCCCATTTTGGTCGCCACAGCCAACATCCGCACGCTCGCTTCACCCATCCTCGGAGTCGCTGTCTGGCCGCGCCAGCACGGTGCTGCTCCTGCGATTCCACTCGAAAAAGGTCCGTCAAAATGTGGTAGGGACCTCAAATCCCCCGCTAGATTGAAACTGTTGGTGGATGAACTCGAAACCACCAGACCCGGAAAATGAATCCGTCCCCTGCTGTTGGAATCGGGCGAGACCAATTTCCACTCTCTAGGTCTTTGGACTACTGGATAGTCTGACCAAACCTCGCAATCAGTGGGATGCGAGTTCGAGGATTTGGCCAAGACCATTCGGAATCCCTGGTACAGTTGAGATGGTTCTGCCCAGGAAACAAGGCGTGCACATCAGTAGGCTGCAGATCAGGTGCTGGTAGGCGCGCGAAGGAACTCAAGAGACCAAGCTGTATGTTGAAGCACTGAAACAAGCTGCACTAGACAGAGTAGGTTAAGAGCTGCGGTGCGTCTCTTTTCACAGCAGGCTCGAGCCAGAACTGTTGATACAGCGCATGCTCAAACTTGCTTATCGTTTGCAAAGAGTCGCTGCATCTTGCTTCCTACGGCACGGAACAACGTAGCAAAATAGTCAGGCAGACAGGCAGGCAAGCGGCAGGCAGACACGCAGACAGACTGACCGGCACCGACAGACCCACACCACAGACCGACAGACCCACAGATCCACAGACCCACACCCACGACAGACTGACAGACCCACAGACCCACAGACAGACAGACAGGCCGACAGACCCCACAAACCAGCAGACCACAGACCGACAGCCAGCTAGACAGACAGCCAGAGAGACAGACAGACAGGAAGACAGGCAAACAAACAGCAAAGGATCAAGCAAGTGCAACATCCAGCCCGTCAGCGACATGCTTTTCGGCATTTGATTGAAATCAACACATCTTCAGTCCCACGTACAAATTTGGCAGTCAAAATGATCAGCATCTCAGTCCTAAAGGAGATCTTGCCGGAGGAGAAAAAGGAGATGCTCTGAAACACGCTGCCCCTCGCCGATACCATCGAACTCTTCCTGGCCGGATGGATCGCTCGCAAAATGACTTAAAAGACACGTGGTCACGGCAACTCAAAAGCGGACATCAAACTCCCCAAACAGAAGGACACGACGTCACACACGAGTCCCACAAGAGCCCAAGGCATCAGTCTGACACCTCGAAATCCCAGCAGTGACAAAGGAATGGTAGCAAAACAAAGCACGTTGGCGTGGCTTTTAGGATCCTGGTGCTATGAGTGTCACAAGAATCCATGTTCCTTTTCCTTGTGCCATGAAGAAAGCCGGCTCAAATGTCTCATGTCTCCCACATCGCAAGTGGCCTGGCGGCGGTAGCGTTGTCCAACCTGTCCAGAACCGCGTTCATGTTACGGTCGGAGATTTTGCCATCATAGTCCTGCCGGCCCGTTGGTCAGCTTGGAGGGAAAATGAAAGTAGGAGTCACTGCGTGAAGATGCCGTAGAAACGACAAACCTGGACCTCAGGGGTGCTACAGTATGTCGACTACACGATGCGTACAAGTATGTTTTGCCACATGGATGCAGGCAGCATGAGGACACTGCTTCTGGTAGGACATTGGCATGCATGCAGCCAGTAGCCGGTCGGCAATTTCACAACACATAAAGAGCTCTGGGTTTGCTGGCTTGCCTGGAGACAATCACTTTAATCAGAGCTCAGCTAGTGTCAGGGCAGCGCTCCGTGTCTAGGAAGGCAAAGATGCGATGCAGCTTCTTGTTCAGCAACCTCTGTGTATCCTCTTCCAGTTGCCTGCAAGCGGCTTGAAAGACCAGACCTGTGGGACCAAACAAAAACATACCTGGTGTCATGTGCGATGTGCGCGCGATGTGATCCGTTGGGGGATTTTAACCCCCCAGGTCAAACCAAGACATGTCAACACTCCTGCTGCCGCAAATATGATCGACGGACATTGCTCTATCTAGAATTCTCTCCGGACTCAAACTGCTTGCTCTTGGGTATCCCACTTCTTTCACATGCGTGCTCTTCGTATCCTAAGGCACGTGAGAAAGACAATTGTCACAGTTGAAGTGCTTTGCCTGGTTTGGGAACTCAAACGGTGCAACCAATCAAGAGCGGATCATGAAAAGAAGAAGACGAGGAAAAAAGGGGAACTGGATGTCGTTGTTCTTGCTGCTCTTCTGCATGTCATCCAGACTATCAGCTTCCCTTTCCCTCTAGTTCGTGGTTTGGATTGGTGGTTTCCCATTAACCCTCTACAAGAACCAGGGGTTCAAATCCACAATCACCAATTTTCAGCACCAACAAAGCGTGCCTGAAACCGCATTGCCAGCATGCTTTTCTCACCTGTATCCATAATGACCTGGGCCTTCCATCCTTCTGTCACTTTGAATTCGCCATTCGCCCTTGCCAAATCTTGATCCCGCTCCCCGTTGCATTTTGGGGAAGAGCGAAGCGCCTGTTGCCCCTCTGCAGCAGACCCGTGATCCGCGGCAGCAGCGCGGCGATGCGCATGAGCCGCGTGAGCCGCTGCAGGCGAGACGCCCGCGAGGACCGCGCCGCCAGCATCCTGCCGATTTTTTCCGCAGGAGGGAAGTCACCGGTGGCTTGGAGATGGGTTCTTGCCCCTGAAGTGAATGAGCCCCTCTTGTACGTGAGTAGAAACAAATCCGGGGTCGACAAGACACAAAGGAGATTCAGCTGGGCTGAAGTGAGACTTTGCAATGCCTCACAGCTCAAATATCCACATGCTTCCATCGGACTGGAACGCTCAAAGTCTCCACGAGCTGTTCCAAAGGATGTGTCGTAAATCCAGACAACCAACAAATGTATGGTATTCCTACTGGTGTCCAGTTGTCCAGTAAAAACAATCATCCCACAACAACCCACCGACTGAATCTCAAGCTTCTTTTGCCGGGCAGCAGGAAGCGTGTGAGGCTCTCATCGCTGCTGGCAATGAAGTTGGAGCTAAGAAGCTGCTTCCACATGATGGTTTCTGGGAGCAGCGACAGCCTCGGGGAGCCCTTGTTTCACGACAACTGGGCCTACGTCACAATAGGGGCACCCCAAAAAAACCACGCGTGTCCCGGCAAGCATAACGAATGCCCGTTGACTTCAGGCGTCGTGTTTGCACGTGTGCCTACAAGGCGAGGCTCAGGAGAGGCGAGGCTCTTTCTTTTTTCGCGCCACAAAACGGATTTATGTATATGGCTATGAATTTTCATGGTTGGAACCCCCTGAGAAGTGGTTGGTGGACATCAATCTCCACCCAACTCATGTCCACAAAAGGGTCCCTGATAAAAAAAAAAAAAAAAAAAAAAAAAAAAAACATGGCCATATCCTTCTCTGATGCTTCAGTGTTGCAAGTCTTCGAGTCTTGGCTGCAAGAGTCTCTCAGCTTCTGCGCGCAAGACCTCCAAAGTGTCTCTGCGCAAGCTGTCTGTGCAAGCTTCTCTTCGCAAGTTGGACCCCGCAAGTTCTCGAAGCAAGTTTCTCTGGCAGATCTCTCGGCACGTGCTTCTCTGTGCAAGTGTTGTGCAAGCTTCTTTGTGGAACCATCTCTCTGCAAGTTACCCCTTACTACAACTTTTTGCACTCACAGTTTGCGGTGCATGAGACCCGCTTCATCTTAGGCCACGGAAATCGATCAGACATCCGAGCAGCGAGGCTGCCAGGTCCAGCCAAAAGGAGAAGCGGCAGATGTAGGCCGGCTTGGCCATGGAGTTCAAGACCAGTTCCACAAGGAACAGCGCCAAGGTCAGCGTCATAGTGATGCTGATCCTGGCACAACAATGATTCGTTCTCCCTCTGGCTCCCCCCCGACAAACAAAACACCCCAACAAGGCACCCTCAAAAACACACACACACACACACACACACACACACACACACACACACACACACACACACACACACACACACACACACACACACACACACACACACACACACGCGCACACACACACACACACTCTTCAACTCCCGAAGGAGAAATCTCATCTTTCGAGTGCAACATATACGTTTCGAGTGGAATGGTTTTCGAGCACAAGGCGAGACGGACTCGAAGGCAGCTGGCATTGCAGTGAAGCTTCACTCTAGTTACTTGAACAGGGAATCAAGGAAGCAACAACGCCTCAGTGCGTGTTCTGAAGCCGTCCGTGGGCAAACGGTCGAAGGAGCCAGTTTGAGATCCCACCATGGATGACCTGGATCAGGCGTACCTCACGAATGTCCATGCCCGTGGTGTTCTGCTTGTTGTTGTGGGGAGTGTTGGCAACGGTCTGAGGCAGCGTAAAGGAAAAGACCGGATTGCGATCCAACATGCCATCACCTGGCGTCCATCCAGTCGGAGGTTGGAGCCAATGCTGGGCCTGATGAACAGGAAGCCGTACTTGAGGAATTTCCGGGACTTGAGGAGCTGGAGGATCTGCGGGCGTACTGGAAGACGGCTGATGTAGACCGAGATCACGTGGAGCTGGGTCTGGAGGGAAAGTTGCAGCAGGCACCGGCTGCGTGAAATTCAAAGGTGGAAAGTGATGAAACCCAGGTGGAGGAAGGAACGGTGCAGGTGGTGCGGGCATGTAGTTCATCTGTGTGGACGCCATAGGATTCTGAGACACAAATGGTGTACTGGCAGAATTTTGCCACCCCATCATAGCGGACCAGTCTTGCACCTCCTGCGTTCTGGTCTCTTCCGCACGCCGCCGCACTTTGTGAGGTGGAGTGTAGCTTCTTTCTCTCCGATGCCAAAAACGAGAGCGATCACGTTCAACACGGCGAGGTATGGCAAGTAGAGACAAAGAATCACCAAAATCAACCTTGAACACAAGCAACCAAACAAGCTCACAACCAGACATGGCAAAGCAGATGCAAGCCGGCCAGAATAGTCCAGGAATAGCAAGGCGACTCAAGTGAGACGTTCTATGATTGAGTGGCTGTCTTCCCTGTAGTGAAACCTCGTGTCTGCTTAAATATGAAATTCCGCTGAACGGTGATAAGAACGTTGAGGTCAAATATTCCGGCAGAGCCGGGGTCACACGATGGGTACCCCCGAGGGTCCCCCGAAACGGGGTAATCACTCTTCAACTCCCGAAGGAGAGATCTCATCTTTCGAGTGCAACAAATACGTCTCGAGTGGAATGGTTTTCGAGTACAAGGCGAGACGGACTCGAAGGCAGCTGGCATTGCAGTGAAGCTTCACTCTAGTAACTTGAACAGGGAGTCAAGGAAGCAACAGCGGCTCAGGGAGGGGACCAAAAGGACCATAGATCACTTCTGCAGGTACGTTTGCGCAGCAAACTGGATGGGTCTTCGTTGGCCCGCGCCATGCAGTTGTTCGCGGGCCCCCTGCTTCAACCGAAAGAGAAACGTGTCCAAGGTGAAAAAGTTGTGTCAGGGTTAATCTGACACTCCGCGCACACACACACACACACCCCTGCACAATGAGCATAGCAAAGAGCGACTGGTCCAAGAAGGACCCTTGGGTTTGCAAATCGATCGCACCCGTCTCTCAGGACTGAGAATTGATAGCAAATCATGGGAGGGCGATCACCCTCCTCTTCTCTTCGAAAGCCGGTGGAAGTGGCGCTTTCAGGCCATTGGGTACGTCCAATCAAACCAAACCCACCATCACCGCCTTCTGTGTGCCAAACAAACATCTTTCTTACATTGAGTTGCACCCAGCTGAACAGATCTATAGATCAAAAGTGGATTCTACATCAGGATGCATGTAAGCCAAGGGACTCCGCCATTGGCGGCAAATCACTCTGTAAAAACACTATCGTGGGAGCCACTCTGTTGTGTAATGCTCGCATCATGGCCACCTGCAAGAGTTTGATAGAGTTGATCGCGTGGAAGCTTTCCAGACTCCGTTGACATCATCAACTTCAGCCAAGCTTCACAACTTCGGATTCTTTGCTGCCAAACATCACATCTAGGTCAGGCGCATAGAAGCTGTACCTAAGCGGCTTAGCACGTCCGGTCTGCACTGCCAACCCCGGGCATGGCTGTTCAGCACAGGGAATAACAAAGCAAGTGGTTACTGCCTCCAGTCCTAGGATTGCAAATGCTTTTGTCCAAGACTCCACCCGCTTTGTGGTAAACTGGAGGTTGAAAAAGCGGCCTGACACGAAAACGCCCCTTGGCCCCAAGGTGCAAAGTCAGCAACAGGAAGAAGCCCATAAAGGGCCCGCTGCTCACCAGTTTCTGCGTGGTGCGGATCCTTTGCGCCGAAGCCGCAAAGTCCTCGTCAAAACTGCCAGGGAGTCCCGGGGTCCGCTGGGCCTCCCGTGAAACCCGACCTGAGCCACTTGCTCAAAACCGATCGCTATTGAAATGGTCTCGAACCAAGAACCAGTGATTTTGATTGTACCCGGACTTTGATTGTGGCCCACCTCAAAAGGGCTCCGAACAGATTCACACCCAAACCTGGGAAGGAAGGCCTCAGTAAATCGGCGTGCGCTTTGCATGATGGAGCAGCATCAAGTCACACTTTTGTTGGCGGCTTGCAAATATGGCTTCCCTGAAAACCAACCCCACATAGAAAGAAAGCGGAAAACCGTATAGCGGGAACATTCTTGGGACACGTGCAGGCAAATACACCGCGTTACCACTTGCGCACCTTCAACTAATTGGAGTTCATGTAGTCGCCCCAAGGCGGTCCAGTGTATCATGGGTTTCCTTTCTACCATGGGTATGTCTCAAAATAACCCCAAACTGGTTGGCATCCTTTTTGTTCAACCCGAAAAAGTACCCTCGGCAACACGCACACCCACATGGTTGCTAGCTGTAAAACTGGGTGAAAACACGATTGTCAAACCATGATGCTGGCCGTCGATGAATTGACATGGTTATGGAGATAGCAAACAGTCTAAACTACCTACATGCCTGCGCGCTTCTTTGCCGTACACTTGTACGTGCGTTGTCCTCCGCAAACGAGTCTGATGTCCGGGTGGGACTCGCCTTAGCTACGGCATTTCGGATCTCTCACGCAAGTGCTCCCTCCAGCCTCCATCCCTGCCTCTTCTTCGTTCTCGATTTCCTCTCTCTCCTTTCTTTCATCTGCACCTTCTTTCAGGCCTTCCCTGGCAAGCATAAGACGAACCTATGCTCTAGCCGAACTGCGAATGAGAATTCCGATTGCAAAAGACAAATCTATGATATCAGCATCACCGGAAAAAGAGCGTGACTTTGTCTCAAGCCAGCCATGTGCTCAACAACTGCCACGCCTGACATCACCAAACTGGTGCTTGAGTATGGTCTCCAGGCCGTGCATCGCTTTGTTACCTGCCACGTTCGGTTTTCCCAATCGCCCAAACGCCGCCAGGCGTTTGTACCCTTTGCACCATTCAGCGTGTTGGGGATGTGTGGCCGGAATCAGTACGCCCACGTCGCGGGCCGATACGCCAGTACACCGCCATACTAATGAGTAATACGGCAATGCACAAAACCCAACCCAACCTTAGACCAACCCTCAAGTGACCCTAAGCCAATCGCAAAACAACCCCAAACCAACCTACACCCAAACCCAAACTACCCAAAACGACCCCTAAACCAAACCAAACCACCCTGAACCAACCCAAACAAACCCACCCGCACCCACCCTAAACCAACCATAAGCTAGCCCAAAACCAACCCGAAGCAAGCCAAAATCAACCCACACCCCTAAGCCCATCCGAACTCCAATGAACGCTAAACCAACCCCAAACCGATGCTAAACACACCCTAAACCGAGCCTAAACCAACCCATACTTGCCCCAAACCAACCCTAAACCCACCTGAAACCAACCGCACATTCATCCTGCAATCCTGGCAGGTTTTGGCTTCGACTTTCTTGTCATGCCTGTTGGCGATCTGTCAGCGGAATGGGTGCGTGCAATCGGTACATGTGTATCAGTGTATCTATCGGGGCAAATCCAAATTCTGGATGCTACGAATGCTTTCTGGTGCTCTTTCAGGGTTCCAAGAGCACCTCGAGAAAGGAAGCGGTTCGACTGATAACTAGATGACGGTTGAATCCCATCCCAAACACGTCTCAGCCCGCACCTTCTAGATCCCGCTTGGACTCGAACCTTGGCAAGGCGCTCGGACACCAAGCCCAGGCCGAAGCTTCCGATCGACGCGGCAGTGCTCACGCCCCGCGCGTACGGCTTGTTTATCCTGAAGAGTTGGTGGACATGAATCCCCAAAGTCTGCCACGTCCCCAATCTGGAGTTGAGTGCACTGATGGATCAGAAGCCAAATGAGCAGTGCCCCAAACCCTCTGACGCTTGGTTCTAACATGATTATAATGGTATCTATGGGTATGTAGCAGCTAGCGAGACCCTAAAAACTCAGGTTTTCGTGGTTTTGATTTCTTTTGAACAAACCTTTGAAGGGTTAAAAGAAAACTTATTACAATCCCAATGAAACAAGGAAGTAGAGCCAGGTACTGAAACGGCCTTCTGCTAGGGGCCCAGCATGTCCATCTTCTTTTCGCCTGCACGGTCTCACTGCTCATGCGCATTTGAACAATGGCTCTCAATCGCCATGGCTATGTTGAGGTGGTCTGGCCCAGAACATGGAATCTAGGTTGGCACAAGCCCATCAACGTCACTTCAGAAAAAAAGCCATCTTCAGTCATCAAAACGGCTTCTCCGCAGCGATTTTGTTTCTTTTTGGAGGGTACCCCTTTTTTGGCGACATTAAAGGAAAGCCGAAAGGAACACCACCAAATGGAGGCCCGCCCCCCAAGAACAAGACGCATCCAGTTCAAAAGCGAGTTCCAGAGCCTGTCGGGGTGCCATCAGCCATCCCATAGGCGTCAGAGTAGCTGCTAACTTCGCTCCTGGAGACGCTGCTCGCCTCGCTCCTCGGATGGGATTTCTGCTTCATGACTTCCCTTCAGACTTCAAGACCCCAAGCCCTCCCCCGAAACCTTCCCAGCGCCCCCAAAAACAAGCCGCGCGGAGTGCCTCCACTGGGACCGACTCGAACGCAGCCCTGCCTGGGGCTGGAGACCGGCATCTCCATGGTGCTGCTCCGCGGGCTGTCTGAAGGCGAGTCACCCATCCCCGGCCCTACCACGCGCAAACGCAAGAGACCTGGCAACGGCCCGGGTTCAAGCCTATAACAGGGATCCTTACATTATACACCTGAACATTGCCTTGTAAATGTTGGTTTCCCTTTACTTTGGTGGAAAAAGCCATGTTTCAAATGGGCAAAATGTATCTTTTAAGGAGCCATGTCTGTAAAAACGCGGCTGGAAGACTGTCCTCCTGAAAAAGGATCAATCAAATGTCTTTGCATGTCTCTGAGAGTCGAGTGATCGCAGAACATCGCTACCCATGAAGGAATCAATGAAAGGATTCGCAGCTCGAGGACACAACTCTTGGAGAGATCGGATAGGAGAAGACTGCAGCGCAAGTGTACGCAGGCGAAAGAAATGCTAAAGTGTGACACAATCCGCAGGCTTCTGCTTTAGCAAGGAAACTGGCTTCGAATTCGGGGCAGATCGTCCTGTCCTGGCACATCGACGGCCAGCACCATCAAAGGGCTGAGCCACCGAGCTCTAAGCTCGCATCAAAGGCGAAGGGTACCCGGAGAATGACTCCCAGCTGAGCTCTGGCTTGCAATGTGTGTGTGGCTGCCAGTATGGAGGGAATGACTTTTCGCTGAACGAAGCTCTGGCTTGATATGTGTGTGGCGATTGCAACTGAGGGCATGGGCTGGTGAGGGAATGACTCTCAGGTGAACAGAGCCCCGCTGGCACCGAGGTATAGGAAGAGTTGAAAATCTGGCGAGGCAGATAAAAACGCGCCCTCATCCTGATCCTGCGAGCCCGGTCGAACAGACCGCACAGTCCGCCTTGCTCTCGTTTTCTCTCTAATCTGCATGCCAATCATAGAACCCGAATGCAAAAGGGCAACTGACTTGCACCGAGACTTTTAAGCAGTCATTTTATTTGGGCATTCACAAAACACAAGATGCTTTTAGGCGTAATCTTGCATCTTACGGCCGCTGTGAGGCCAACAGGCTCGACCTTTCCCGTTTGCGAACAGAATATTCAGCGGCTCTCTTGCTCTCTCTCCCTCCCTCCCTCCTTCCCTCTCTCTCTATCTCACTCTCTCTCTCTCTCTCTCTCTCTCTCTCTTTACAGCCAAGAAGATTTCAAATAGTATGATGTCATGCCGATTTGCTGACCCTCTCCAATCCTCCGCTTTCCATATGGCAACTCCAAGAATCCCAGAGTAACTAAGGATGCCACGCCAGGGTCACAAGGCCTCGGAGCAAAACCGCATGGAAAAACCCTTTGGCCATTCACGGGCCATTCAAAACATCCGCGAAATCAGCTGGATTCATCTTGCTGCTTTGGCCCCGCCTGTTGCGCTCCAGTGCCTGCGAATCGTTGCAAGAGTTGCACTCGCGTCAGAGCACAAAGAATCATCAGGATCTCATCGTGTGAAACTGCAGGCACGGGCCCGGCTATGACATGGTGCTGAGAAAAGTGCGCTGGCTGGAAAAACTGGACACTTGCGCACACGTTCTTGGATTTCTCCAAATACATGGTCCCATGGATTCCTCTCAGTCAGATGCAAAGCCGGGCCATTCAGCCCTTCGGCCCACGGCCTCTGCAAAGCCAGGCCAGCAGAATCTCCCCGGTGCCTTGCATGAGAAGAAATCCTCTTTTGGGGAAGAGTCGGGAATGCCGAAGGGAGAGACGTGTATGTGTGTGTGTGTGTACATATATATATATATATAATTATATGTGTATAAGCTGCCCTTTGCCTGCGTTGCGTGTTTTGAATGAACATCGAATAAGGACAGGATTCCAGTAGAAATTCTAGCTTCAATCAAAATTCAATCAGGATATCCTTGTTTTTAAACGGATTTCAGTTTGTTTTTAATGTGACCTCTTCTTTCAAATTGTAATGGGAACTTAATAGGAAAGAACTCTAGAATAATTTATTGGTTTGACTAGAAGTTGGATAGCATGTTTCTAAGCATGACTTCAAACTGGATTTGAAGGAACAAAGACTAGTAGAATGTCTGATTCCAAGTAGAATCGAAATAGGGTCTTCTTCTTCAAGAGGATGTCAAACAAACTTGAAACATGTCCCTTTGATTTCAGATTGGGTGCTAAGCGTGTAAGTCCTGTCCCAAGAGTTTTGTATGGTTTAATGAGTATGGAAAATTAAAGAAAGTAAGGAAACAGGTCTAGTGAAAATTGTAGCTTTAATTGGAGTGAAATAGGATGTCCTCTTTCAGGAGGACTTCACTTCGGTTTGACTAGAAATCTTATGTCAAAGAAGAGTTTAAGGGATTTGCTTCTTTCCAGAAGGGATTCTCATGTTAATCATAGTTTACATAGCAAGCAGGATTTCACTAGATTTTACGTAGGGTTAATTTTGATCAAATTAAAATTTGCTTCTTGCCCAGAAGGACTTCTTATGTTCATCTTTTACCTAGAATCCTAAACAGACTTTAACAAGGAAAGAATGCCAGCAGAATCGCTAGCTTCAATTTCAATAGGCGCCTTTAAGGATTTGAATGTTCCTGGACCAGCAGTGCTTAGAGCAGAGCTTCGGGGGATACGAAACGAGCCGGCTTTGCGAGATCTGCGAGATGACACCCGTCCGCATTCTGGTTGAAAAGTGCTGTAAGGTGCCCAAAAACAAAACAAGTCCTTCAAAGCCCACACAGCTCCCAAAAAAGACATTAAAAGAAGAAAACAAACTTTGGGCCTTTAGACTGAAGATTGGAAAAATCTGCTTCGACACTCCGAGCTTCAACATGCTAACGAATTCTACAAAGCCCAAGCAGCTCCAAAGTGCCCCCCGGACCCCTCAATCCCCCGCTATCCAAAAACAGATGTTTGGCCTTGGAGCTCTTTGGCCGCCAAAGATTGTTCGTTTTGGCCTTGCAGCATTTTGAGCAACTCCAATAAAGGCACAAATCCTCTGCTTCAAAGGTCTTGGGGCTTTTGATAGACAGTGGCGGACCTTACAACATTTTGAGGCCATGCCAATGTTTGGCAGCCAACGAGCTCTATGACTCAAACTGGTCTGTCTCTCCATCAATGCCACAGCACCTAAAAAAACAACCAAACTGTGAACTCTCAAGCTGTTTCCAAGTCTGGGCTACCCGCACCATGTGTCATACTTACAAATGAATGCCCTAGCACGTCTGCTAAAGCCAGCCAAGGCATTCTGACCAGCATATAGTTTGGAACACACTTCAAAAAACCGCTAAAGCATCTCAAAGCAAAAAAGTGTGTCTATATATATATAACACTGTGTTTGTCCCTCGAGGAAGTACAGGTAGATCATGGGGGCTGACCATATATATATATATGCTACGCCCCCCCCCCCCCCTGGTGCCTAGGTTTTGCTGTAGAGTTTAGATTTGTTTGCAATAGATTTTGAGCACAAACGAATGGGCTTGCAGTCCATCATGGCAAGAAGCAGATGATTCAAAATCTGGCAACATTCCCTTAATACTCCCCTAGTATTTCCTCAGTATTCCCGTATTCTCCTCGTATTCTCCCTTAGTATTCCCGTAAATTTCCCTGAGTGGTTTGCTAGTATTCCTCTAGTATTCCCCCAGTATTCCCCCAGAATTCCTGTATTCCCCTACTTTTCTCTTAGTATTGCCCTAGTATTCCCTTAATATTCCTCAAGTATTCCCCTAGTATTGCCCTAGTATTCCTTTAGTATTCTCTTGGTATATCCCGAGTAATTCTCAGAGCTCCCCTCTGGCAACATTCCCTTAATACTCCCCTAGTACTTCCTCAGTATTCCCGTATTCTCCTCGTATTCTCCCTTAGTATTCCAGTAAATTTCCCTGAGTGGTTTGCTAGTATTCCCCTAGTATTCCCCCAGTATTCCCCTAGAATTCCAGTATTCCCCTACTTTTCTCCTAGTATTGCCCTAGCATTCCCTTAATATTCCCCAAGTATTCCCCTAGTATTGCCCTAGTATTCCTTTAGTATTCTCTTGGTATATCCCGAGTAATTCTCAGTGCTCCCCTAGTATTCCCTGAATACTCCCCTAGTATTGCCTCAGTATTCCCCCACTATTCTCCTAGTATTCACCCATAGTATTCGTTTAGTATTCCCTGAGTGTTCTTCTAGTATTCCCTGAGTGTTCCCCTAGAATTCCCCTAGAAATCCCCTAGAATCCCCTAGGATTCACCTACTTTTCTCCTAGTACTGCCCTAGTATTCCTTTAGTATCTCTTGGTATATCCCTAGTAATTCTCAGTGCTCCCCTAGTATTCCCTTAATACTCCCCTAGTATTGCCTCAGTATTCTCCTAGTATTCACCCTTAGTATTCCCCCAATATTTCCTGAGTGTTCTCCTCGTATTCTCCTAGAATTCCCATAGTATTCTCCTAGTATTGCCCTAGTGCTCCCTTAATATTCCCCAAGTATTTCCCCAGTATTGGCCTACCCCAGTATTGCCTCAGTATTCCCCTAGTATTCTCCCAGTATTCCCTGAGTACTCCCCTAGTATTCACTCTCAATATTCCCTTTAGTATTCCCTGAGTGTTCCCCTAGTATTCCCCTAGAACCCCTAGATTCAAGATTTCCAGAAAAAAAATATTTTGAATTTTGATCTTGAATATTGCATCCAAAAAAAAATGGGCTTCAAGATTCAAGATTTCCAGAAAAAGATTGTTTTGAATTCTTGAATCTTGAATCTTGAATCCCAGAATTTGAAAAAAATGCGAGTTTGGCCCAAAAAATACAAAAAGTCTTGAAGAAGGTGGTTAAAATCCGGTAGGCACCAGGGGGGGTGGGGGGGGGGCGTACCATTATATATATATATATAACTATACATATCAATATATATATATATATATATAAATATCATGTGATACATGTGTATATATATATACAACTATACATATCAATATATATATATATATGTATATATCATGTGATACATGTGTATATATATACATGTTGCATAAAATATAGAAAATGTAAATATGATACATAGTATGTTGTACATAGCATCTGGAAGTATGTGTCCCGAATTGTGTATGCGCGATGCCTGGGTGAAGCTGTATGCCAAGCTGTCTGCGCAACGATCAACTCAGCTTCTCCATTTGGCCAAATTCACGTCTGGCTCCAATGCTTGGGTGCCTGCAAAGGAGATGCTGATGCCGAGTATTTGGGCTTCCAGGCAAGGATCAAACACAAATGAGGGAGGGATAGAACCCGCAAATGTGGTGACCAAACATAGGAACCTGAGGGAGGGACAGAACGTGTGTTTGTGCGTGTGTGCTTCAAACACCACTGTTCTCAAAGTTGAAAGCCAGCTAGCTTTGGCTGACATTGCTTGTCGCTGGCCCGAACACATGAGGCTGTCCGTGGAATTGCCACAAAGGAAAAGTGGCCTGGGGAGGCGGTCGGTCGAAAAACGAGGCCAGCTGGCTAGCCTCTGTCGCCCGGCCTCCAGCTTGCGGGTGCATCTGGGAGAGCTCTTACTGCGGTCCTGTCGATTCACTGCACTCGCCGGCGCACATGGCCGCTGCATTGAGAATTGTTCCATGCGAGCTCCGTCTCCTGTGCTATCGATGGAAGCGGCTTCTGAACCAGCTGCAACAACCTGGCAGTGCCAAAAGGAATGCAGAAGTGGTCTTGAGGCGACAGCAGAAGTGGTTGACGAAAATGACGCTGGCCAAGCCGCATCGACACGGCAACATCACCCTCATTGAAAGTGTCAGTATGGTGCGTGTCAATCACCAATTGTATCATCTTCAACAACATCAGCATTCAGAGCACATCCGCAAGAACAAAAGCATCAGTTAGATGACTGTCACCAACCGATAACCAAACGACGGAAATATCACCACGGCGTGAAACCCGAAAAGGGTGTCACCCATCATCTATGTGTTGTCACTTGTCACGAATCACTTTCGTCACAGTCATAGTGTATGATCACTGCCAAAGTGACAGTGAAAAGTCACACGCCTGGCCATGGTTGTTACGTCATTGGTTGGTCTGAGCATCATTGTCGTCGGTGTGGTCATTGTCACTGACACGATCAGTCTCGTCATCGATATATTCATGTTCATCGTCATCACCCTCACGGTCATCGTGTTTTTTTTCTTTCCTCCTCCTTTTCCTCCTCTTATTCTACATATTCCATCGTCCTCCTCCTCTTGCATTCTTCATAGTGCCTTTCTTCAGTATTATCCTGACCATATATGTACTTGTCCCAGTATTGTTGAGTTTAGCATGTTGTTGTGTGTCTTAATATTTGTCTTCTTCTTCCTCTTCTTCTTCTTCTTCTTCTTCTTCTTCTTCTTCTTCTTCTTCTTCTTCTTCTTGCTCTTCTTCTTCTTGCTCTTCTTCTTCTTTTTTTCCTTCTTCTTCCTCCTCCTCCTCCTCTTCTTTCATCTTCTTCCTCTTCTTCTTCTTTTTCCTTCTTCCTCCTCCTCCTCCTCCTCTTCTTTCATCTTCTTCTTCTTCTTTTTTCGTCTTCTTCTTCTTCCTCCTCCTCCTCCTCTTCTTTCATCTTCTTCTTCTTCTTCCTCTTTGTTCTCTTCTTCGTGATTCTCGTAACCACCACCACAGCCGCCATCATCATCATCATCATCATCATCATCATCATCATCATCATCATCATCATCATCATCATCATCATCATCATCATCATCATTTTCCTCACCATCGCAATTACCGTCATCATTGCTTAACATCATATCATCATATCCAACATAAACCACACTTTTCCGTAAACTTTTTGTGGCAAAAGCAATCTCAAATCAGGCATGCGACCACACCTGGCTCCCCCACTCCACTGACAGCTGCGCCTTGCCGCTTCTGGATTGATCTCTTTCAGAAGGCCGGGTAAGCCTTCCACTGCGCGCAAAGGCGAACTGGCAAGACAAACATGCCTTGAGTTACATTTCTGCTCAAACACAAGCTATTGCGTGTTTCTGGCTTTACACAAAGCCAATATTGTTAACTATTCAACGCCAACCACAAGAATCTCTATGCTCATCATGCCCCAACTGACACTGAAACCGACCACTCGGTGCAAAAAGGCCTGAATCCATCTCATGGTTGAACTGCACAAGTTCGATGTCTTGAAATAAAACACCATGAGCCAGGTAGTGTGAAAAAGTAACAAATAGAGGAAACCAGGCTTCTGCGAGCAGCAGAACTAGTCAATCAACAACGGCCATAGACAAAGGACATGAGCCCAGGCAGGGCGTCATTTCTCAGGTCCACTGCCTGTAGCCATTGCGCCACCGGATGCAGTGGATGATCAAATAAAAATAAAAATACAAAGTGAAGTTGCAGGTTTCAGTCAGAAAGCGTTGCACCAAGTGTGTTCATGTGTGTTCCTGCTTGTTGGAGCTATGTCTGCTCACATGTGTGTGCATCTTACTACGAAAAAGCAGTGCAACTTGTCGCTGTTTGACTTGTCCAACAACGATCCGAACCGTTGTGTCATAGCTGTCATGGAGCAGTCAAACCCAGATTGTGTACATCCTTGCTCATCCGTCATCATTATCCTGCGGCCAGCATGTTCCGGAACGATGTCGATAGTGCAGGGCAGCCCTTGCCAAAGGCCAGTGCTCACGCATTCCCCAAAACGCGTACTACAAAATGCATCGTGAGTTCATGCAAATAAGTTGAAAGGGAGCCAACCATGCCAATCAGCGCATTTTTTCATGCTTACCTTGACATCGGCTGAGCCTTGTGCCCCCGGTGCAGTTGTCCCCAAATCGCAGCTGACTTTGCTGAGTTTAAATGCCAAGCCCAAAACCTGGTCTTGTCGTTGGCTTCCCAACCCACCACACAAGTGGATTTGTCGCCCCCCCTTTTTGACAACTTGTCGTTTGCCTAGTGGGCCATGCGGTCCATCTTCGCGAGCTCGACAGGCCGTCCGTCGTCGCACACGGCTGGCGCCGTGCTTCAAGTGGCCCGAGACGTGGGGCAGCTGAAGCGATCAGCACGAGATCACGGAGATAACCTTGAGCCAGGGGCGATTCAGCCCCTTGATGCAAAAAGCTGTGATTGCTTGAACGACGCCAGCTGTTGGGAACAACAAATCGCACCCTGCCTTGAACTTGGGGCCATCTGCGAGTCGGAAGGAGACAGCGCCCGTCTCCCAGCTCGCATTTGGCAAGCTCGCGCCAATCAGCATGACCTGGAAACTGAAGCATGCATGGGCCCAGAGGGGTACCACATTGCAAGCTTATTACGCCTGGATAAAAGTACATAGCACAATTCCAATTATGTGGGCAAGCAAGGGGAACGACAAATCCAAATCTATGAAAATGCGCCGTCTACTTTCACCCAACTTTGCATGCAACCTTCCCCACTCTCCGACCTCCCACTTCAATCCTGTCCTTCCAATCTGACTGGCAAGTATCAGAGCCTTGACGGACCCAGTACACTGACTTTGTTTGCTTCAACGCAAGCAAGACTGAATGGTTTTTTGTGTGTGTGTGTGCTTGTGCGCGCACGCGCGCACGCGTCATTGTTGCCCCTTCACGCTCCCGTCACGCTCTCAAGTGACTTTGGCGCCACCCTCAGACTCGCTGGGTGCGTTTTTTGGGGGCACTTGGTTAGATGGATAAACAAAAGGAAAACAGCCAATTCTGGGGATCCTTTTTGATGGTTGCAACACCCTCAAAAGTAGTTGGTGAAAAATCCCCGTGTAACAATCCCCATGCCAACGGAAAAAATGAAGGTCCAAATCCCTGTTTTGACACACGGATATTTCTCACAAGACGGGTCCCCGATGGTCAGTTTCCTTTTGGCTTCTCGTATACCTAATAACAGGGAGTCCATTTTGAGAAGCGCTCACACCCCATGGGCATAACTTTACTTGGGGACCCCGTCGTGGAAACATCATTCAGGTGTGGGTTTTCATGTCTGCCAACCACTTTTGGGGCGGCCCCCTCTCAACATTCATAGCGCGATGCTGAGGTTTGTCTCAAAACGGCAATCCGAACCTCCAAAATTGGCTTCTGCTTACATTTGGCTTCCCCTTAAACCGCCCACAAAAAAGAAAATAGGCACCCTCAAAAAAAATCATATGAAATGGGTGGTGTCCCTGTAAAAATCGCGGGCAACTCCACCAACGCTCGCTCCCACCGTCTGCGTCACGGAGATGCGGTGCCCCCACTCCGCCGCCGCTCTGAAACTCCGGCCCTTCCCGCCCTGCAGGTTCCTTAGCCCGAGGCGACCCTTTTGGGCTGATGCCGCGCGCATTTTGAGTGGGTTTTACAGGAACTAGGGTGGAATCCGCGGAACTGAGTCGGTTAAAAGGGAACACCCAGAACAGCAGTTTTGGGGAATACGAAATGTCTGTGTATGTCCCTTTAGGCGTCACGGCACAAAGATGGGGGAGGTGTGTGCCTCCCCAGCCATTCTGGGTTGCTGAATCCAATCAAAAGGACGAGAGGAGCGACATGATTCTTTTCTTATCAGTTGCCTGTTGCAACTTAAGTTGCAGCCGGACGCGAGAGAGTTGCGACTGAAAGATGAGCCAATCCATTCTCTCCATTTCGGCTTGGAGGGATGATATTGAAAGGAAACCAATGAGAAAACCACCATTTTGGGGGCCCCCAAAGAAAGACGCACCCGTTTCAACAATGTTACGTCTACCATTCGCTCCAATTGCCGCTTTGCCATGGCTCTTCCCATCGTGCTGCCAAAGCCATGAGCCTCCGCATGCCGATGCTTGCCAGTTGATTCACAAGCAGACTGACCATCCAACAGTACTTCAAAGAGGTCGGGAACAGCGAAAGCAATATTATCGAGATACGACTTGACATGCTAGTCCCGCAAACTCATGGCATGAAAACTCTGACCAACATGAATGCCCCGCACCAGTCCAGGCCTTCAATTTCAACCTCCGCAGTTCCAATGTTCGCATATGATCGCAGGTACCTTACGACCGCGATTGTGCAGTGCAGGAGCGACGAGTCTGGTTCAGCCTTCTGCCCGAGACAGCTTGCTGGTACTCAATACCCATCTCCAAGGTAACCACAAGTGATGAAGCAAAACGGGCCGTCCTCTCATTCCCTCACAACCAGCACAGCGACGAAAAGGGCACGCCAAGTAAAGGCTTCCCTCAAAATGGAACACCCTCATCAACTAGGGTGTCATTTTTTCTGGGTTCATAGCATCCCTGCCATTTGGCACCTCACACAAAGGGGCCCTCCAGCTTCTTTGTGCGAGGGCCAGCTTTCCCAAGGCGCTGTATCACCACCCGGGCTTTTCGGCTGAAGTTCACCTCGAAACGCAGCTTGTCAGAGGAAGGCTCCATGGTAATCCAGCCTGGCCGGGTCTGGGCAAATCGCCAAACTTTGTCGAATACAAAGAGAGCCAAATACGTCACAGCCAATTGGGTATGCGTCAAAATTAAGCCACTCCATTTGGGGAACCGATGTTTTTTTACCCACAGCCAATTCATGAGACGCGATTTTGGTGTCCCAACCCTACCTCAACCAACACGCCTGGCTTGTCGCGCCGATCCTCGTATAGCTGCCAGCGGCCTTCTGGGCTCCTTGTAGGGCTGCCGTTTGGCTCACGCGCCACGTGGGAAGTCAAAGGGAAGAGGCAAACCTCAGGGTACGGTCATCTCCGCAAAATAGCACGCGGGTGTCCGAAAAAGGGCGAGGCTTAGACGCAGTTGTTATCTGTGAAACCTGCCAAAAGCCGTCTTGAACATGTTTTTGCAGAAAGAGTGAAGGGAGCAGCCACTTAAGCATGGACCTGGATCTTCTCCAGCTTCACATTGTACCTTGGAAGGTCACAGTGCCATGCGTTTGACACATTGGATGTGATGCTTGCGGGTCTGTGGCCGCAAAGCACAAACTCTTCACGCTTCTGTGCACGCCCAACACACGCTAGGCAGAAACACTGCAATGCAAATAGTAGAAACATGCGTGCAGCAATTGGGGTGCTGCCACAGTGCAATGGCGGAATCCAAGCCTGATCCACGTTCAGGTCATCAGGCTGACGCAGCACCGGCGCAAGTTGCAGCGAGCTTTCTGAGCTGCCCAGCTGGCGATTGAACCAATAAGCCAGCATGTCCGTAAAGTAGGCATGAGTTCCTGACATAGAAGTGCTCATATCAAAGATGCTTGGCCCGAGAGAAACAGGCACGGACTTGCCACGGTCCCAACAGCGACAATGCATCTTCAAGAAACTTCTTCTCATGTCCTGCACTGCCTAGGCATCCAAGCCAAAAAGTGCTTTGGACGAAGATGAAAGTGGGATCATCTGCAGGACGATTGACATCGTGGAATGCTACCAGCTGACGCGCTTTTCAATGGTGCCCAGAGGCGTACGACCCTTGCGAGGCAGTGCGATGATACAACGACTTCCTCTGGCGCTCGCTGGAGTTAGGCCTCTCAGCCAAGATATGAACATCCGATCAATGGGCATAACGCCGACGCGTTGGCTCAAGAATGAAGACGTGTCTTCACAATGTTTGCTGCGCTCGCGTGTGGAAAAAAAAGACAGGGGCAAACAACCAAAACCTCAAGAAATCACCTCAAACAGCCAAGCCGCCCACATATCGAAACCCCAAGAAACCCAAACATCCCAGTCAGCCGCAGCCAATGGCCGGGCTACGCCAGGGAGGGTGATGTTCTTCAGGAAGCACCCGGGGCCAAAGCTGTGACCAGTTGCCCCCCTGACGTGTGTACTCTTCCATGGCAGCCTGGAAGTTGAGTAGGGGAATACCGTAGTGGCCTGGCAACGCGCGTTCCACGTGTACTGCTGGTATTCTCAGGAAGAACCCTTGAGATAGATGGGACTTTTTCTTGCTGGTGCGATAGGCAGGGAATGAGGGAATATCCCATATGGTGTCCTTTAAGGAGTGATTGTCCTTTTGTCGGTAGAAATCACTACAGCGTGGTGGAGGGTGCCATCTGACTTGCCCAACTGACAAACTCTTTGAACTTAATGCATGAAAACCAAAACCTGTCGATTGGCCGAAGCCCGAAAGCCCTGCCTGAGAGTGCACGGCAGCTCTGCAAGTTCTTGATATCACCCTTGGAAGGATCCAGATTGGTCATGTCCTGGAAGCCGGAGAGGGAGCAGAGCTTGGGTCAAGTGGCAATGGCTGTGAAACACAAGTGCGGGTGGGCTGACTCATGAAAGGCATATCCAGCCCAAACAAGTCAAGCTCACACGTCAACTTCAATCTGGAGTGTAAGAGTTGGAGCATCAACCGCCAAGGCGTGGCGTGCATGACCAAGTTGTTCCGTATGAACTGGCTGAGTCCAAGCCCGTGATTTCGGCTCCTTGTTCCATATGATCAGCAGCAGGGTCTGGGGCATGAAGAGGTGACACACCCGGATGAACTCTTCGAGGTTCTCGGGGCTCCCGCCCCAGCCATTCTGCCCGAAGTCCAGGATGATCAGATCCGGAGCCCGGAAAGATCCCCGCTGAGCCAGCACCACCTCCACGGGAAGCCCAAAACCCTCTCCCACTCAGCCAGGGAGTCCCCTTAAGTTCTTCGATAAGCTCAGATGATATCCCCAACAGCATGCGGGGTGCTCTTTTTAGTGTGGAACCCTCGTGGAAAACATGGTGGAACCCGAGGAACCCTACCTCAGGGCCGCCCCGGACCACCCTCAAGCCTATCTGGGCTGAGACCCCAGAGCTTTCAGCTGTTGGGGAAAGATCAGACCCACAATGAGCAGATCTTCCACAATTCGATCTGTCTATACACCGTTGAGCCATACCAAAAAAAACTGAACAAGCCTCACACTGTCCCAAACGCCCAAAGCTCATGATTCACTTGCAGGCCCCAAATCATGATCCGGAGAACATTTCCTTAGCTGCTTGCTGATCTCTCCGGCTCTTGATATGAACCTGGCAAATCCGTCAATATGATCCTGAGTGAACCTGCCGGTTTTCGCGGCAAGTAGCACAAACCGTGATCAGCAAGCGGTGGTGGGCGGAAAGGCCGAGACTTTTTCGCAAGCAAACTTGCCATAGAGTATCTGAAAAGATCTAAGTACCCTCTCTCCAATCATAGAAGCCAGGAGGGTCTTGGACTACTTTCCCATGGTCCCCCCCTGTTCACCTTTCTTCCACTGGCGCCCCAGCCTACCGGGGTGCAAACAACCAGTGTCCTAAGTGACGATGTCGTGGCATTTTCTTGGGTCTTCACAAGTGAGATTCCCTAAAACCTGTCCACAACGGTCACAAGCAGCGGTACACATCCGACGCCTGGTTTCACGGGGGATTCCCTTCAAGTTCATTCCGAACCCTGAAAACTCCTCCGAATAGACCCCAAGGCATTTGTCACCTGGCATCTAAATTGTCTACCCAACAGCCCATGCAATTAAGTTGGCCGGACATCTACTCCGATTTGTGGCAAATCATCCATCCTCCAAAAAAAGATGGAAACCCTTGGGATACATCATGATTCTCCAAACATCACTTGCAAGTTGCAGGTGGGTTCCTTTGAAACCACAAAACTTTACGGTACCCATCTCCTCACGCATGGCTCGTTCCCGCTCCCCGTGCAGGAGGCCCCGCGGCTCGCCTCCGGCAGCGCGCAGGGGAGGTTGCAGCCCCGCCTCGCGCGGTGCTCGAGCCGCACGCGCCCCGGGCGCAGCTGCTCAAGGGCCGACTGCAGCTGGGCGCCCCAGGAGCAGTCGACCCACCTGAAGTCGCTTGCCTTGCTCCCCTTTTTGGGCAATCCAAAAGGAAGCCAACTTTAAGGGACACGGGCTTGTGATTTGTTTGAGACCCCGTTTTGAGGATCCTGACCAAGGGCAAAGTCCACGGTCACTATCTTGCTTCTCACGGAAAAGCTGCAAAAGGCTGCTTGACATCTTAACAGTTGCTACTGCCGCAATCACTACAAGAGGTGCGTCTGGAATCATCCCAGGTGAACTGCAAACACTGCGGGAGAACTCCGTGCGAGAAAAAAGTTCCTTGTGTCAACGATGCAAGAAACTTCCCTGTTGAGAATTGAAACAAGCATGGCCATCCCCGCGCATTGGTCCTGCCAGTTCGGAGTCGCACCTCTACAAAGCCAAGCTAAAAGAAACGCCCATCGCATTTAATCTGGGCGCTTCACACAAGTGCCCGTGGCAGAAACGAGCTAACACTGTAAATGCAAGGTAAAGGAAACTATGTGTGAGACTCAACCGCAACATTTTGACGCAGTGCACATAACATGGTGCCTTGCCCTCAGGCCTGTCGCAGGAATATGGCGCACAGCAACCCATACCATACGTCATGCTCCCACCATATACTTGGATCGTTATGGTCTGGTTCTGCAACAGGCGCTGCAAGAATGCGTGCAAAGTGGAGTTTTGTGCACATCCATCCAAGCTAGCCTGCCAGATCGCATCATCCAGCACCTGGAATTGCAAAATTGGTCTCAAAAGGACTGGCAATCACTCCAAAAGCAATGACAACAATAGGGGTACTCGTCAAAAGCTGAAATACGCCAAGCCGCTGGCACTTGGCCAAAGTCCGGAGGACGCCACTTCGCCTTTTCCAGTTCTGCGTGGCTCGGCACCCTTGTCAAGTCTTGCGATGGCACCGGAGCTTCGGGTGCGTGTTCGGGCGCAGTTCCTGATTGCTCCAGGCTTTCGAGCGCCCAGGGCTTTGGGATGACGTCTTCCTCCAAGCGTCGAAGCGCGTGCAAAGCCAGCAGCACAGCAGCGGCCGCGACGCAAAGTCTCCATTGCATCAGGGCCTTCCACAAGGGCGTTGCAAGGTGCGGGAAGGACGCTGGATTCCTAGAAGCAATCTGTGTGTGCAACTCATGCTTGCCTACCACATGACACGAATATCACACTTCTCCAAAGGGAAGAGAGCTGTCGCTCGACTGATTCGAAAAACCTGGCAACAAAAAATGAGAGATGTACATTGATGTACATTGAGGCGAAGCATGTGCTTGTATGTGTGTATAATATATATATATATATATACATGTGTATATATACATATACATGTATGTATGTACAAAAGTGTATGTATTTCTCATATTGAAATTGTGCATGTGTATCCTATATATACATATATATATATATATGTGTGTGTGTGTGTCTTGTTGAGAAGGCAGTGCCAAGCCAGCTGCGGCACTTCCTGTGTGCAATGTTCCAATAGGTTTTGCCAAGTTGGGCAAAATACAGCAATGATCACAAAGTGACAGAAAATTGTGTTGATTCGTTTTTTGGCAGCAGAGTTTCTGGCAAACAAATGTCCAAGTCAAGTTGTGTTTCCAAGGTGTGCATGCATGTTGTCTAACATGGCATGCCAGTTTTTCCCAAGACAATTGAAACAATGTGCTCAACATTGCGGAGCCATGTGTGTAAGAGCACGCCGTTCCTTCCTTCCCTCATGCAAAACAAAGATGAAACTAGCGTCAGCTGGTGAAGCCTGCTCTGGACGACCGACCTTCTCGCACCAGATGGAGAACCAAACACTTCAGATTCAAACTCCATGCGGTTCATGCAACAAAGGGGGCAAACAACTCAAAAGCACAGCCCCCCGTTGCGTGGTAGGGCTGCACAGCCCTCGACAAGCAACCCATTGCCTCACCGAGCTTCTCTTTGACCAGCAGGAACCACGCAAAGAACGCGTTGGGCGTTTTGACATTGCATAAAGTCACGGCCTTCAAACTTTGTTCTCCATAAATCACTTTAAGTTCATGCGCATGTGCCTCGCAATTCTTGCCGATCCCACTTTAGACAGCTGAAACCCAGCCCCAACCCTCCAAAACGTCGCTGTAGCTGTGGCCTTAGAAAAGCCACCTCTCGCAGTGCCCGCGGGAACTTTTATGCAAATGAGATTATCACGCATGGCAAGAACGGCATTGCTTGCCATTGCTCAGCTTCATCGCCTGCATAAGAACGGAGTTTAAATGAGGCGTTCTCTTCGCACCTTGCAGCAAACATTATTTTCCCACGTCGCCTTTCTCCTAACTTTTCCTTGCGAACCGAAAAGCGCCTCATCGGTAACACATGGTCTGTTGCCAAGCGTTCCAACTAGAAACTTAAAAAGGTTCATCTTGATGTTACACATCATGCACACACATGTTTGAGTGGGTGCTCCAAGCGTAAACCTTTATCACCCCGCCTTTGCCATGTGGCTTTGCCATGTGGCAATCTTCAAAGTGGCTTTTGGGGAAAAACCATGCTCGCCTTTCAGTCTATACAGCTCAAGGCGCTACGCATTTGTGAAAATCCCTGGCCCTTTATATCAAGCCAAATGGGAAAAATTTGGAACTCATCTGCAAATGCAAATCCATCCATCTGCCACGCACATAGGAAAGAAAATCAACTGCACTCACTTCCTGAACCATCTGAAGTCAACGTCTCCCCAGTCAGCGGATTTATGCCTTCTTCCCTCAGCTGATCTGCCCACGTTGTATCATCCAGATAGCTGCTGCTCTGGCTCTTGACTTCTGGATCTCGCCTCGCAAACTCAGCATCGCTGATCTCCTTGCTTTGCTGTCGCTCCACCGCTCTCTCAATGACCACGAATCGGCCAATCCACTCCTGAATTTGTCCTTTCACCACATCTGTCGAGTCTCGCGGTCGTCTTCTCGCAAAGCTTGCATCTGCGAAATCATGTCTTCCACACTGTAATGCAATCTCTCCAGTCGGTTTTGAAAATCCTCTCCATCTGCAATACCTCGACACCCTGCCATGCACCTCTCATACACCTTTCTCTCACGGTGCTCCATCCATTTAAGAAATCCAATACACATCAGAAATCCAACCACGGCATATAGTGTCCAAATACTGCAAAACACATTCAATACATATTGCAAATGTACATACACAATCACGCTGTCTCCATGCTCCAAGCCTCCTGCCATTGCTTTTCCTGACAGCTCCAATAATAACGCATACATCAGCTTCTCCTTCATATTGCATCCTACCACCGTTGCATGTTCTCTCTCCAGTCTTCTCACACTTGCTTCACTCTGCACAATCACTCTGAACACATCTTTCATCGCCCTTCGCCTCTGAAGAATACTGCGAATCTCCTCCAGCTCGTTAGAATCTTGGTCACTGCTTCAAGCCTAAAGGGACATGCGGGGAAAAAAGCAACCGACCGGAGCCAACTCGATACGCGCTTTTTTACTTGAGCGTTGCTTAGAAGTGCAGGCTCTGAGATGCAGGTGGAGTGACGATGCGCGTCCACTCCATCTTCCTGCATCTCATGCGGAGCCTGTCGGAATACCCCCGCTTTAGAGTTCTAAGCAAACGGTCAAATCACCTCACCCCCTCTTTAGTGCGTTTGCGATGCAGCCACGTGCTCGGGTCTCCACGGTGCGTCGGGTGAAGCGTGAGAGCTGATGCGTGAGGCCAGAAGTCATGCGGCCTGAAGCGCACTCTGGCTTCTGGTCGAGCCTGGAATGATGGAATGCGGAGGTATTACCTCTGCTAAGCTGGTCCGCCCAGATGTTGCGCTCTCCTGGGATGTGTGACGCGATCACGGACCATTTGTGCTTATGGGCCCAGGCAGCTACAAGTTGCACAAAGACTTGTAAAGGCCAAGCAGTGGTGAACAATTTATTAACACCGGCTTCGCAAGCCGTCTTATCTGTCCCTGCGGGCATGCAAATGCCACACACGCCTTGTCCCTCGCAGGACCATGCGATACGCATGAGTGCTAGTTGAGCCAAGGTTTCGAAGCATGCGATGTAACGCTGGGCTTCTTTGGTCAGGCATGGCCATTGTTCCTGGACTTCTTGGAAATGCCACGTTTCCGCGAACCAAGAAACGGAGTTGCTGGAGATGAACCATCCCCCTATGCCCACTATACTGCCTTCCGCGCAGGCATCCGCGGCTGCTTTGCAAGCCAGCATTGGCTTGCTTCTTAGCGGGCATGCGAGGTCTAGATGGAAGCATTGCAGCAACCATTCTACGCTGTGTTTGCTCATCCTGGACAGGCGAGTGTGCTCTGCGGAGGCGTCCGCTACGCGCACCCAGGCGGATTTGTGACTAGGCACAACGCGAGGCAGGTCGGCTGGCGTGCGAATGCATGCCCCTTGGAACTCTAGAACTTTAGAGCCTGGTGGCATAAAAATGCCGTGCACTGCTGACCTGAGCACGGCTTTGGCGTCTAATGCTGAAAGGAAGGATGGCCACAAACGCGCATGGACAGAGATCATGCAACCCGGCGGCGAGCGCAGGTCTGTGTACAATGGTGCCAGCCAGGATCTGATTTCGGGGCTCAGACTGGTAGCCCAAATGAGAAGGCCTAGAACCTGCTCCAAAAGTTTTCGCTTGACCTTCCCTGCTTTGAGCAGCTCGTGCAGCTGTCTTTTCAACTTTATGGTTTTTTCTGGCGTGAGTTCGATGGTCTCGTGCATTGAGGTTGTCCTGAAATTGAACTTTCCAGGAGATCGGGGCCGATATTGCTGCAAAAAAGATGACCATGAGGGCCAGCTGTGCGTCTGCGTCACTGCGACGCAGTGCTGCCAAAAGGTCATCCACGAACAACCATGCGCGATGCGGGCGCAGTCCCAGAATGCCGTGCAGTAGTCTCAGGAGGAATGCTCCGGTGCGCTGCCACCAGTATGCGGAGAAGCGTGCTCCGAAGTGGCACACCCTATAATGGTACAGGACATCGGCAACCCGAAACAGAAGCAGGCCGTGTTCACTGGGGTGCACTTGGATCTGCTTATGCGCTGCTTTGAAATCAAAGCTTGCCCCCACAAAGGACGAGTGCGTGTCCTCGGGGAGGAATGCTAAGCGCACGTCTGAGGCCATTGGCAGGCTGATGCGTTCTGGAACGGCGCACTTGGGGTTCACCCCACACACTGTGCTGTCTAAGACTAGTCGTGGGTCTTTGCCTTCAGCACGCACGACGTTGAGCTTCCCAACTGCTATGCCTTTATGCCAATGCTGTCTGGCTTGTTCGATGGACATGCCGGTACGAGTGACCCATCCGTTTGCAATTTCCTTTTCTAGCAAGGCGGACACTGTTTCTGGTTCCGCTTCAGCGGCTTTCCAGTTGCCGATGCACTCGGTGAGTTCACTAGGCAGGTCCGCTTGAGGCTTAGGCGGCCACTGCAAGTCCGACACAGCTCCTGTTGGCACGCCTTCTGCCAGCAGCGGCACTAGTTTGAGGTCGGGGTCATTGGATGCCGTTGCCAGCACATGCAAAAGTGACAGGCGGTACGGCTGTCCTTCATCGGGCGCTAGCTCGGATGGGCACGGCGTGCTCATGGCGCGGAATGCTATCCGTGCTGCCTCCTCGGATTGCTGTTCCGAGAGTGGGGGGGATGCGTTGCCGGAGCCCACATGGGCTAGAATTTTTGGGATGAGTTTTTGTTCGTCCAGCCACTGTAGCCAGGCACGTGCGACTATTGTGAGCGGGTGGTTTGGTTGAGGGATTGAGTGTTGAACGCACGCCAGCTCCATCGCATACCCGCAGGCGCACGGGGCGCAGTGAAAGCGGGGAGGGTTTGTGTAAGCGGCGGACCTCGGGTTGCGCGCTCACTTTGAATGCGCAATGTTTGATCAAGCTTGCTGCGAGACTTGCCGGGTATTCGGCTGTTAGCGTGCTCAGGTACTGGCCTGAGCTGCCTTGAACTCCCGCTATGCTGGCGTGCTTATGTTGATGCGCGCATCTGCTTGCCACGTGCTGGATGCATGCATTATTGCTGGCGAAGCACCAAGATTTGGAGAGCAGCATACCATGTTGGCACGCATCCACCCATGCGAGGTGTCCGTGAAAGTTTTGTAAACACTGGAAATTTTCCGGCTCCAACCAAGCCATGCTGGATGGTGGCTGCTCGAAGATCGCTACGCCACTTTGGGAGGCTACTGCTTTGAATAGCTCT
This sequence comes from Effrenium voratum, assembly GCA_963377175.1. Classification (NCBI taxonomy): domain Eukaryota; class Dinophyceae; order Suessiales; family Symbiodiniaceae; genus Effrenium; species Effrenium voratum. The sequence continues at coordinate 13,461 of CAUJNA010000556.1, read as the reverse complement.
CGCCCTCTTCTGTGGATTTCGCGGCTGTCGCGAACCCGAGAGAGTTCTGCTGGTGACAAATTGGGCACCCCCAGCATGCATCAAGGCGGTTAGCAAACTAACGCTGCCCGACCAACATATGCGTAGAAGCAATTCGAACCATGCGTCATCCAGAATGTTGTGCTGAGGATTGGCGTCCAGGTCAAAAGCTTCGAAGCGCGCAAGGCCTCGTTGGTCGGAAATTGGTGCATGCACTCCTGCGAAAACGTCCAGCCCTCCCCGAAACTTATGCGATGCGCTGGCGTCTGCAGGCGTTTGTTGGCGTGCGGGATGGGGCACAGTGGATGCGGCCGGCGGTACTGTGGCACCGTCCGGGGAAGCTGCCGGGACTTCCTTCGGACTGTTTCATGTGTGGTTTGATGCGTGCTGGGATGCTGGATGCGTCTGCTGGCACCCTTTCATTGCGCACACATGTGCAAACTGGCAGTTGTCTGATTTGCAAGTCCCTGTTTGGAACCTGCGGCAAATGGGCTTTCTTTCCATTGTGCGAGGTGGCCCAGGCGTTTTTGGGCTTGCCTTTTCCCTTGCCTTTGCCTTTCTTGCGCGGCGGCTCGGATTTTTGCGGCCGATTGGCGGGCCGTTTAGGCTGCCTGGGACTCAGTTGGGCCCGTTTAGCGGGAGGCGGTGCAGGCATGGCTTTGGAGATCTTAGGTCGCAGCATTAGGAGCGAATGGATCTCCACGCGGCCATGCGTGAGCTCGTGGAAGGCGTCGTCCATGGACCATTTGCGATGCAGAAGGTCTACGATTGCGCCCCAAATCTGGCGATCTGCATGCAAGAGTTCTGAGGTTGTGACTGTGCGCAGGGACAGTGCGGGGTCTGGCTGCGTGAGGCACATGCTGGCAATTTGCTGATCCAACGCCTTGGCGTTCAGCAGGTGCACAGCTTGGCACAGGGCCAGTGCGTTGCGGAACACTTGTTGAGTGCGATGCAGCCAGCTAGCTGTGAGTGCTCTGCCCTCCGCGCTGACTTCCGGAGTCTCGTCAAAGAATGCATGCGTCAGTAGCTGTGCTTCGGTGCGTGCTACTTTATGTGAACGTGCTTCCATGGCCTCTTGGTACTGGCGTGCACTAAGTCTCAACTGCCACGGGATCCACTTGAAATGCTTGGACTTGGTCATAGACCATGCTTAAAAGGCGGATGCTAGGCATGCTGTCCGGACCTAAAAGCTCGCCGGGATAGTTCTTTTGGAACTTGTGTACTAAGTCCTGCACGACTTCTGGGCTCAGCTTGGGAGGCAGATGTTCTGCCCATGCGATTGCGGGTGATGCCTGCGGCCCGGGCAAAACCTGTCCTGCATGCGACACGGATGCTGCTGGCGCCAGGGCCAAGGATTCTTGCGAAGCGGAGGCCTTGGCCATGACAAAAGCTCTTCTAATGCGTGCCGCAGGTGCGCTCTGGATCTGTGACCCCCATGGAGGTCCATGTTTCCGGAGGCACGCCGTCCAACAGCTTGCCGAGATCGGACGCATCGGCGTATGCGTATGCGAAATCTGCAATGTCTTCAAATCCCAGGCCAAGGATATGCTCAACCAGCATGTCTGGCACCCGAGCGCTTGACAGCAAATTGCGCATGGCCTCGGCCGATGTCACTTGTTCCTCTGCGTCCGCCATGCCGGGACCGAAGAGGAGGATTGGTCTGAGATACTGTCAGTCAGCAAGAAAATAGCGGGTGGCAGCATGCAACAAGAAAGTGTGTGTCAAGTGTGCAAACGCCTGAAGCAGAAATGCCTGCACTGAGCTGGGGCGCGGGCCTGCTGGTCTTGACAATGATCGCGTTGCGGGCGTCCCGGCCTGGGGGAGGGACCGCACATTCTGCAAACACTCATGGTGGCCACCCGCTGGTGAAACTCTTTTGTGCTATGGCATAAACGAGAATGCGTGCTGGCACGCGTTATGCTTGCACAAGTGCTCTTGGCCTAAGTAATCAACGCGATGCACTGCGTGTCCGTGGCTGTGTCGACCACGTGTTGACCGCACACTGCATCATAGGGGCATGCGGAATTTGCACACGGCAGGCAGCAGCTGATGCGGTTGTTGTCATCGAGGTACAGCATGCGTAGTCCGCGGCCCTGCATCTCCATGCGACGCATGGTGCGGGGCAGACGCACCAAGGGGATGCGTATGCATGCCTCCAGCTGCTGGACAAATGCGGCCCGCTGTTGCCTTTTTGGCATCTCGGGCAGTGGAGTTGGGCGGGATCCTGCGCCCGGGTTTCCGGGGTGATGCATGCTGTATGCCGCAATACGTTGGTTGGCGGCATATGCTGGGTCGGGATGCCAGCGGGTAGCTTCGTCGGGCACCGCGCCGAGGTGCCAGTAGTTTGCCCAATAGGACCCGTCGTGTGACCACGGGAACCCACGCAGAGGCGGCTGATGGCGAGGGTCGCCTTCTTGTGGTGGCCAATTATGCGGCGTGTCGAGCGGTCGGCATGCAGGGAATTTGGCCCCCGTGGGCGGTGCCTTGTACATGCATGGTGCGGGCCCCGGCTCTGGTTCTGCAGCAGGCTTTGGTTCCGGATCTATCCGGTTGCGGCGCAAAGCGTCCGGCCATCTATGCGGTCATGCCAGGGGTGCTCAGGCTGCTCCTCTCTGGCGAGCTGCTCTTCTCGCTCTTCTTCCGTGAGCTGAGCCCACGGTGCCCTGACATGCGGGGGCTCGGGCATGCTGTTCACGGACTCCTTCACCTCAGGCGCATGCGCTGGGATGCAGTCCTCTGGGAGCTCCGGGGGGTCCGGGCGGAGCAAGCTTGCTGGTTTTGCCTTGCACTTGGGCTCCGCTGTTGCGGATGCATGCTCGGGGGTCGGTGCAACATGCGGGTCCGAAAAATCGAGGAGGTCGGTGTTGGATGGACCCGGTGCGTTGGATGCGTCCTCTGGATGCACCGACCCTGCATCGGACTGCGTCTGCGCAAGCATGCGGATGATTTCTTGCAGGAATGCGGGGTTGTTCTGGTTCTCCGCCACCATGCGCTGCAAGTCCATGGCAAGGGATGCTGGACAAAGCAGGCGTAACAAGCGGGCACTGTTGCTGTATGGCAGCAAAAGGCTAAAACGGGCAACAAATGGTGGGTAGTGCGACCGTGACAGCTGGACATGCTGCAACACATGCGATGCTATCAGCGTAACAAGGCTCACGTGATGAGGTCGATGTCTGCATGCCGCGGAGTGTCCACGCCTTGGGAGCGTGTTTTCAGGGCACGCAGTGTGAGAGTTGAAAACGTGGGTTGCTTTGCACGCTTTATCGTAAAAATTGTCGGCCTGGAACCTGATGCAGTATGGTGCATGGCGTTGCGAGGCTGGCTGAGGCAGGCCTGGCGGAAAAGCGGAAGCTGAGCTGGGCTCCGGTTGCGAGGGGCTGGGCATGCACTGCGTCCACTCGTCGGCCAGCTCCGCCAACTCGCGGCGCCTGTCTGACCGCTGCAAGAAATGCGCGCTGCGGGGCATTGGAAGCATGTGGACATAGGAGTTGATGCTCTCCAGCAACGCGATGCTGGAGCGGATGGTGAGTGCTATGTCTTCCATCATCAGGCGTGCCTCCCACTTGCGAAGCAATTCCAAGCATGGTCATGTTTGCATGCGTGCTGTGCCTAGAGCGAAATTTGACATTCGACAACAGTGCGGAGAAAGGCTGGATAATGGCCAGGTACTTGCCTGCCATGCGATAGCCTGCCGAAATGCCTTTGCGGTTCTGAAGCATGCGATCCATGTCCAAATGGGGGTCGATGCGAAGGTAGTCGACGAAGAAAGTTGACAGGGAGTGCAAGCGTGCTATGCAAAAAGTCATGCCACGCACTCCCAAAATGCAAAGGATGTCAAGCAGGAAGTTGCAAAGATGCCCCATGCGATTGATGCACTTGAGTCGAATGCGATGCTCTGGGTGGCGCATCCACTTGTCGAGCAGTTGTGCAAAACCTTCCTGCAGGCTGCGGGAAGGAGAAGCGTCCGTGCGGTGGCACTGGGGCCATTGGTGCGGGGTAAGGTCCGCGATGTCCTCGATGGAATCAAGGCATGCGTCAGCTTCTGCAACCAGCGACATGCTAGTGAGCGGAAATGGAGGGTGGCCAGAATTAGAACCTTGAGTCTATCTGCGGAGACCGCATGTTTGACATGCATTGGCTGCAACCCTGGCAATCCACTGAGACTGGCGCATATGCAGGTGGTCACCTTAGTACCACTTGTGGATAGACATGATCACTTGGTCGGTGTCATCACACTGCAGTCGGCAATATTGTTTTAATGCGTCAAGGCATGGTCATCCGGCGCGCAATGTCGCGGCATGCTGATGCGCTCGCAGCAGCGATGCTGTTAAAAAGTCTTCTGTCTGAAAGACAGAGGGCAGGGTTTGCAAAAATGCCGCAAATGCAAACAGGGTCATCAGGACCATGCAGAAGGCGACAATGCGTATATAGAAGCGTATGCTGAGCAACACGAACATAAAGTCTTCGAGGACTATTTCCAAGTCCAGGTAGCTCCTTGCAATGGTCTCATGCGTTGCGTCCAGTATCTCATGCTGTTCCATGCCGCAGGCGTGTGCGGATCGGGAATTTCGACTGCAGGCTGGTCGGCTGCGGGATGTGCATACACTGAATGCATGCGTTATGCACGCGCGCCAGCGAAGGCGGCACATTATGCGGACAGAGTCTGGGATGCTGGCCCCCGTGTGTGGTGCGACTCTGAGGGCGATACCTGCGGCATGTCCACGTTGGCGAGGCTCCGCAGCGGAGCCTTGCCTGCGCGTTGAGCAAAACAAGCTAAATGGTGTTGTTGACTCTGAGGACAAGCAACATACTGCAAAGCCTGCGAACAGAGCTTGGAGGCAAGGTCTCGGAACCGTGAATGCCGTGCAGTGGTGACTGGTACATGCGTGTACAGGCACTCACTGCTCAATGGAGCTGTTATAGGCTAACTGCTCTCTGAGCCTGCGGGCTGAGGGGGGAGCCGGATAGTCAATTATGCTCACACCTTGGTTGCATCAGCGGTGCAACCAGATCTGAAGGCGGCAGCGCCTAGAGTGTAAGGTCGGTGCCGGTCGGTCTTGCGAACACCATGGTGCGCAAGAGAGTGGCCTTGCTCCGAGACTGCAAACGCGTTGTGCAGGAAACAGGCATGCGATGTATTTTACATGGCAAGCTCTGAAGTGGACCACGCTTGCACTCAAGCCCGCGGTCACTTTTCAGGCGCCGGCCTCAGATGCATGGGACGCACCGCTGTTGCTCCCATGCCCATTTTGCATTGTTCAAGCAGGGCCGCTTGCCTTTTGCTAGAAGCATGCGTGAGGCGCACATTCGTGCCAACCTCATCCCAGCCGCTTGCCCCGCAGAGGCATGCGCGGCGCAGGCCGGCAGGAAACCAAGACCGATGAGTCATGCATGCATGATGCTGCTTTGAAAAGTGGAAAGGCACGATGCAGTCACAAAAGGCACTATCAATTGCAGGCACGCAGCTGGTAAAAACCGGGCGACTAGCCGCCTGACTGCTTGGGTGGTTAATTTCAGGCATGCACTGCGGTGAATCAAGTGCTGTCACAGGCTAAGCATGCTGTGCATGCGGTAGCGTTTGTACTGCGAGTGAGACATCCGTGCTGCTTTCTACCCCGCACGTCTGGGGCGGTTCAAATGCCTTGCTTCGTTTTCGGATGTCTCAACGGATGCTGAGTCTGAGTCGGATGCTGGGACCACTCCGAGGCCTTGCGTGAACCAGCGCAGGTCTGAGTGGTTCCACCATTCCGTGGCCTGGAATGCGGTGCGGTCGCTGGGGGTAAGGCAATCCCATATGCCGACTGCGATGTTGGGTGTCAAAAAAGAAGTGCTCCCGAAGGCACGCGGTGAGGCAGGTGCGTCGGACGCCGGTGTGTCGTCGGGCACTGCGGTGTGCGCGATCCATGCCACGGCGTGTAATGCATGCGTGGCTCTTGTATCCAGGAACTGCCAAATCAAGACGGATGCGAAGTGCATGCGCAGCTCAAATGCGGTAAAGGCCATGGCGGCGCGGCAGCTCCAAGTTCAAAAAAGAACGACAGAGGGGTCAAACCCTCAAGGCATGTCCCTTACCAAAAGGCTTGAGCCAAAATGGCCACGCGGCCGAAGATTCAACCAAGATTAAAACGAAAAGACAAACCCCTAGCATCTGATGGAATCTCATTTCCCTGCCTAATACCTGTTAGGCACGCCAGACCTTTCATCCTGGCCTGACTCAACAACTTTGTGTTCAAATCTGCAGGGTTCAGCTCCGTGGGCACTGGCCTTAAAACACACTTCAAGCCAAAGTGCACGGGTTGACAAGTGTCTGGTCATCGAAACTCAAAGCCTCTCACCCACCTGTCTTGCCGAAGAACTATCTGTCCTCACCTCCAGCCTCAGCTTCATGCCCAAAAGATACCTCACTCTCGCATGACGAAAGTGCAATAGCTCTTTGCTGCCTCACATAAGCATACATCAAACCTCTCCCGCAGAAAATCATGACTGAGCTCATTGACTGCCTGCTCTCCTTGTCGCTCGCCCAATCTGCATCTGTGAAAATCTGCATGCTTGCACCTTCAGCAGGTTCCCCACCATTTGCCAAAACTGAACTTGAACACGGCTTGTAAGGCAAAAGTAAACCCACATCCTGTACAGTTGTCAGAAATCCCACAAAATGCAGCGCTGCCTTTACCATCTTGACAGTTGGCTTCGACATCTTCTGCGCCAATCTATTGATGACCCACTGACAAAACGGCACCTCAGGGTAGATGTACAAAAGTTTTCCCACAATGCTTCTGTACGCCTTCTGCTTTTTTTTCTGAAACTTCCGAATTGTCCTTTTTCAGGATGTCTCCCTGCGCTGGCGTCTTCCTTTCTCGCACACTTCCAAGAACTCCTGCTTGCTCAGCCAAATCACGGAAATGCCTTGGGTCTGCTCTCACCATCAAACCATCTTCTGAAAATGAAAACTTCTTCCGCAGATATGAAAATTCATCTCCAGCATCCGTGAATGGTCCTTGCACTTTCATGTCCACCTGGGCTCCACACCGCTCCAAGAGCAAATTCACCTCCTCCGGCAAACCACACATGAGCAAATCGTCCACACGCATCTGAACTCTCACCGACTTCAGCTCACCTGTGCCCTTGAATAGCACCGGACAAGGTTCGTACACTTCCATTCCACTCTCCTGTAACAGTTTGGTCGCAAGCTTGCTCCATTCGCTTGCGCCCTCTCTCTGCCCCGGCAACAATCTGTTCAACTCCCACATGCACCCTTCATAACCACTGAGCTGCTGTGGCGCTGTAACAACAACTTTGTCAGGCTGTGGAACATTGAAAAATGCATCCTTCACATCAATCACGTATAAAGGCAAACCTGACTCAACTGCAACCAATAAAACTGCTCTCTGCACATTTGGACTTGTGGCCGGCGAATACAACCCAGATCTCGTGGAGTCCTGCGCCTTGAAGGCGCTCATGTAGCGGGTTTCTCCATCCAGGTCTCCTTTCTCACACACAGGAATCAAAACTGCACCTCCTGCAAAATTTGGTTGTTGCAATCTTTCCATCTCAACCCTATCGGCTTCTTTGTCTGCTTTCCTCAACTCTTCCTCTGAAAGCACGGGCACCAATATCCTCCTCACTATCCCAAGTCCACCACCACTCTTCCATGAACTCTGCTCTCCGCCATGAACTCTGCTCCTCATCTACATCTGAACATATCTCATTCCTGCAGTGGTGTCCAAATCTGACGAAGAGGAATCTTCCACATCCTTCCCAACCTCGCCTTCTTTTTAGGCTCCAGTCTTGGCCTTTTGCTAACTTCATCCAGCCCTACACTGATTTGAGAGTAGATGGCTCAACTCCAGTTGCAAAAAACAGTAGATGGCACATCGGGTCGCGGGGTCGTTTATAAATAGTAGATGGCGTTAGTCTTCCTGAAAGCTGGAACGGAGCCATCTACTATTGCAAAAATCATGCGTTTCAAAAACCTGCGCCGTCTACTTTTGACAGCCAAGAATTGGTTTGTTTCCTGGTCGTTGAATCGAAATTCTTTTTCCAGATGTCGAACTGAGAGGTTGTGGCACTCACTCCCCCCTCCCCTTCAAGCATAAAGGGGCGCGGCACAACCTATCGACCCTGACCTGACTGACCGACGCATTTGGCCTGTCCCCTCCGACCCGGCAAAACAAAGCTGATGGCGCATTGGCAGAAGTTGGGCACTGCTTGCAAGAGGGTGGTGATGGCAGAGAGGCGATGAAGGGGCTGGTGATGGCAGAGGGGCAGAGCTTAAATTGGGCGCTGTTGCCAAAAGTAGATGGCCTTCAGGGGTAGAGCGTAAGTTGTTGGCAAGTAGCTGGCGCAACCTTGCTTGAGCCTTTGACCAGAGCTGAACCAGGGCTGGGGCCTCTGCTTTCGCCCGGAGCTGGCGCAGCCAGGGGTGCTCAAGGGCTGGCGCTGTTGACAAAAGTAGAGATGGCGCAATGCTCCTGAGTTTTTCGCCAGAGGTGGGGCGCGATGGGCTGCTTGCGCAAGGCACTGGTGATGGCAGAGGGGCAGAGCGTAAGTTGGGCGCCGTTGACAAAAGTGGATGGCGCAACTCTGCTTCTGAGCCTTCGGCCGGTGGCTGCCTGAAGTGCTGCTGCCTGAGCGCAGCGTGAAGTGCTGAGGCTGCGTGGCGTCGTTCATGTTGTTGGCGGACCGGACGTCCTGCACGGCCGCGTCCTCGCTGCCCTGCTGGGGCCGGAAGAGCGTGTTCTCCAGCACCCAGCCCGTGCCGCGTGCGAGGCCGTAGGCTGCGCCGCCTGCGATGCCCACGGCCGCGCCCAGGAGGCGCTCCACGTCACTTGGCCGACCTATGATCTGCGGAGGCGGCTGCGCCTGGCCCGGACGGGGCAGCACGTTCAGGCGCACGTACTCAGCTGCGTCCTGGGGCAGCTGAGAGCGGAAGGCCTGCGCGGCTGCGAGCCCCGCGGCCCCTGCGCCTATGAGGTCCGCTGCCGCCTGCGCGCCGTCTGCAGTGCTGCGCAGACGGTCCGTGATGAAGGGCGGCCCCTGCCCGTTGCCGGCCAGCGCGCCGGCCTCGGGGTCTCCCGGGTTCCGCCTTGGTACCTCCGCGCAAGGCGCACATCCTCGTCCGTGGTGTCTGCGGGAGTGCGGCCTTGCTGGACTGTACAAAATCGTCCAGGTAGAAGTGGCTTGTGATGAATGAGGTGGCTTTGCGGTCCGGCTGATCCAGGGGCAGCGGCTCATTCCGCTCAAGGTAGCCCACCACCTGCTCAAAGCGCGGGCGCTGGTTGAAGCCGTGCGCCCGAAGCGTCTTCATTTACTGTTGCGCAACTTCGCCCGCCGCCCGCCCCACGCCCCGGCGCTTGGCCCGCGCGTAGCGCAGCTGGGGTACCTGGCGGCGCACGGCCTCCGTTGGCCGGCTCACGTCGTCCAGGTGCCGCTGCCCCTCCTGCGCCTGCGCTCGCCTAGCCAGTTGTTGAAGGCCCGCGCCTCCTCCAATTCTCGGTAGCGCTTCAGCAGCAGCGGCTGCAAGTTGTAACTGGGGTACGTCCTGCGGAATTAGCGGAGCATCCGCGGCTCGTTGCGGGGTTCAATGGACATCATGCTTTTACACTAGTACGCTTGCGCCTGCGCAGGGCGCGCTGCTGCTCTCTTGTGAGCTGAGGCGCCTCCGGTTCAGCCGGTGCCTCCGCCGGTGCCTCAGCCGGCGCCTCTGCTGGCGGCTTTGGCTTGCGCTTTGGAGCAGCCGGCTCAGTAGGCACGTCCTGCTTCGGTTTGTTCTTGCTCCCAGGGGGCCTGCCCCGCCGTTTCGGTTCCGGCGCAGCGTCCTGCACAGCGTCCGGCGCAGCGTGCACCTCTTGCGCCTCCTCTTGCGCCTCTTGCGCCTCCGGCGCCCTGTGTCGTGTTCGGTCGGCTCCATTTAATTATACGTAGTCAAGATATAACACGAACGACAAAGACGACCCGCGAAGCCGGACGACGTTGCCGTCCAGGTCGGTCAGGCGGAAGCGCATGTGTTTCAGGGTAACCGGGGGGTTTTGAGGGCCATGAAGCGCCCGTCGTCTGAGCCCGTCTCCACCATGGTCACTCCGCTCTTCAGCGTGATCTTGGAGAGGATGTCGTCGCCCAGGTTGCCCAGCACTCTGCTGGCGTTGGCCAGCTGGGCGCAGCGCAGGTAGACCTCGTTGCGCGCCATCATCCGGACGAACTCAAAGACCTGCTGCCCGCCGGAGACGAAGCTCGGGCCCAGCATGTGGTCCACGCTGAAGGGCTTGGTGCGCGAGAGGCGGGGGCAGCTAGCAGGGTTAGTCGCGGCTTCAGGGATTGCTGGCGCAGTCCTCCAGGTTGGTTCAGGATGAGACGGTTGCCGTCATAGGCAACGCTCAGACTGTTTGTGGTCTCGCTATAGGTGGCGGTGGCAAAGTTGGAGCTGATCCAGGCGGCCAACCGTGCGCCAGTGTACGCGCCCTCGGGCAACAACGCCCAGTTCAGCGTGCCCAGCGCGGCGTCAATTCAGTAGAGGTAGTGTGGACGGCGAGCCGGGCGGCTTACTGCTATACTCTGTCGTAGGAAACAGCTTGATCTTCCCCATTCCTTTGCGTTACTTCCCAAATTTGAAGCCGGGAAGCCGGGCGGCGAGTCTGTCAGCGCACTGCTATACAGCAGGGCGCTGACAGAGTTTTCTGGGACCGGGGCAATCCTGTGCCCACGCCAGGATTGAGTGGAGCAATCCTGTGCCCACGCCAGGATTGAGTGGAGCAATCCTGTTGGCGGCGAGTATGTCAGCGCAGTGCTGCGCAGCACCGCGCTGACATAGTTTGTCCGGGCAAGCCGGGCGGCGAGTCTGGGAGCGCATCGCTGTGCAGGAATGGGCTCCGAATGTTTTCTGGGAGACACCGGGGCAATCCTGTGCCCACGCCAGGATTGAGTGGAGCAATCCTGTGCCCACGCCAGGATTGAGTGGAGCAATCCTGCGCCCACGCCAGGATTGACGGCAGGGCGTGTAAATAATGAAAAAAACACGGCAGCGAGGCTGCGAGGACCGACCCGCTGCCGGACCTTCGGCATGGGTTTTTCGGGCAATCCTGTGCCCATGCCAGAATTGACGGCTGGGCGTGTGAATGGTGAAAAAAAACACACTGTCAGCGATGCTGCGAGGACGGCATCGCTGACACACCTTCGGCGCTGGGTTTTTCGGGCAAAATACCGAAGTCGGAATTCCGACCTTGGTGTAGAGCGAAGTCGGAATTCCGACCTCGGTGTGGCGCAGGCTCGGCAGGCTGGAGGCTTCTATGCCGGGCAGGTGGCGCGGCCGGGAGGCTTCTATGCCAGGCAGGTGGCGCGGCAGGAATGTGGCGCGCTAGGTATCGAAGCCTCCACGCTGGAAAGCATAAGTGGCACTTATGCTTTCGAAGCGGCCAGGCTTCTATGCCGGGCAGGTGGCGCGGCCGGGAGGCTTCTATGCCAGGCAGGTGGCGCGGCAGGGTGGCAGCTACGGAGTGTGTAGGGAGTTGTGCCCCAACGCCACGTTTATATGACAGGTTATGATCTCGCTATGATCCTGTATGCGGCCTGGAAAACAGGCCACCAACCATTTTTTGGTTGTGCCCGTGTGGAGTTCAGACGTTTGGAGTTGCGCGACGCGAACTGGCAGGAAGTCGCAGCGACAGATGCAGACTGCGCCGCGCGAAAGCGCGAACACAGAACATAGCACCTCTCTCTTTAGAGGGGGTTTCCCAAATGGATTCTATTCTACCTGAGAGGCTCCTGGCACTTGTCCGTCCAGCATTTGACCTCGTCCTGCGAAGGATTCAAAGTCTAAAACGCTAGGCGTGTGGCTGCAAAATAATGACCCCTAGATATGCGGTTTGGCAAAATGCCCAGCAGCTGCCTTTGTTTCTGCAAGGCAAGCGCCCTCAAAGGAAACCTTTTTATTCCAAGGTCCGAGACGGATCTTCCCGCCTCTCCTTAAAGTAGGAAATTACCCTGGCCCAAGACGGATCATTGTGGAGAGACGGACCTTTCCGCCTCCAGCCCGGTGAGCGCCACTACCTAGAGGGCTTTTTATTCCAAGGTCCGAGACGGATCTTTCCACCCCCAGCCCGGTGACCGCCTTTTCTAGGAGTAGGAAATTACCCGAGACGGATCTTTCCGCCTCCAGCCCGGTGACCGCCTCTCCTGAGGATAAAAAAACATATCCTGGTCCGAGACGGATCATTGTGGAGAGACGGATCATTGTGGAGAGACGGATCTAAAAAACATATCCTGGTCCAAGACGGATCATTGTGGAGAGACGGATCGAGAGACGGATCTAAAAAAACATATCCTGGTCCGAGACGGATCATTGTGGAGAGACGGATCTTTCCGCCTCCAGCCCGGTGAGCGCCTCTCCCTGGGGAAAGAATTTCCTTCGCCTCGAGACGGATCTTCCGCGAAAATCTTGAGACGGATCTTGTCGCCTCCAGACCATCCCTAGGGAATTATTTGTTCGCATGGACCGAAGCGTTTGAGCGGATCGAGCATGGGTCGAAGCGCTTGCACCGTCGCCACGCAGCACGCATTGACCGAGAGCCTGCTGGTCACCATGGAGGAGTGGGCAGCCAAGCAGCCTGCCGCCCTTCCAGATGCGCTGGAAGCGGTGAGCGCTGCTGCAGCACCCTCGCAGAGACAGGAAGAGCCTGTCCTACACGGGGGGCATCCGAGTCAGCGGACTTGACTTCGGATTCCCCTGCCCCTATACGGCGCTTTGGAGTCCTACCTCACGAAGGACGGATGCCGTGTGATGACCAGAGATCCTGGAGACGATCTTTGGTCGCAGACGTTCGACTGGCTGGCTCCCGAGCCCTCGCTCGGGCACCTCAACGCCGACACCAAGGGCGATTTCCTGGAGCTGACCCTGGCCGCAGCTGCGGGTGCTGGATTGCGCTGAGAAGCCCTGCAGCGAGCCGCTGATCACTTTGGAGGGCAGTGGCGCTATGCCACGCGGCGGCTTATTGGCCGCCGTCGGAGCGCATGCCTGCTAGGAAAAAATGAGCTCGTTAAGGTCATTAAAAAAATCTTATAAGAAATGCTCCTCGCTTCAGTCCGGGATGCTCAGCCGATCCGCAAGCTCTGCCGTGGCCGCGCTTGCAATCTCCTCGCACAGCGCCGTAGGAATGCTGTAAAGCAGCTCGCGCGACTGCCCCCTGACCCTCTCGCGCTGGCCCCCCATGAGTCGAGGCCCCCCTTGGGCGCCCCTCACATCCCGTCTTCCCACGCATCGCACCGGCTGCCGCTCCTGCACAGCCCTCGGCTCGGCCTCCAGCGCATGTCAGGTTTGCGACGGGCTCGAAGGCGTCGACGCCGCGCACCTCCAGGCCCGCACGCCGGGCGAGGTAGTACTCCAGCTTTCCAGAACCGAAGAAGGGAGAGTGAAGCACGGCGACGTCCCCCAGCAGCCGGTCCATGTGAGGA
>CAUJNA010000555.1:145000-198051 GCA_963377175.1 Effrenium voratum | reverse complement strand
TAAGCATTTGAACTAATATTATTTGATAATACATTAACTTCTGTTTTGTTATATGATTGAGTTATATCATAAAAATTAGCGTCAATCTGTGCTTTTGTGTAAGTATCTACTTGGTCTGCTTTGTTGTCAAGTAAATCAATTATATCTGATTGATTAGCGTATATGTTTCTAATGTTTGTCACCCCGCTTGTAGAATTGATTTCGCTAATTGTGTGCGCTACAACATTCTCAAAGTTTGTTAAATTTATTGAAGGCATTATATATTAATAATAGAAAATGATAATATTTATTTATTTTTAATATTATCATTTTAACTTATTTTTAATCAAGTATCTGCACTCCGGCGTCTCTAATGGATAATATTTGTTCTGATACTAATGTTATGTAAATCGTGTCAGGCATATTTGCTGTTGCCATATTTCCAATAGGTTTCACACGAATTAGAAGCTGTTGTCCGGCTTTAGTGTTAATTCCAGAATATGAAGAATCCGGCACCTTTTCGAAATTCATAGCAAAGATAAACTTATCAACACGATAAGCAGAATATTCAATTGATAAATGGTGTTGATGGAACAATGGTAAATTTAATGCTTTTCGTAAATAATAGAATGCTTGTGTTAATGAACGACAAGGATACTCAGGATATAGTTTTGACCCTAATTGAAGTTGAAATTCTAATCAAGGTCGGAATTGTAGTATCCACTGTCTTGATAATTCAAATTATACATAGGATGATAGAAATTGTTGTATTCTTTCATAACGTGAGTATCGCCTACTCCGCTTTTGTTAAAACTGATGAACGCGGCAGCGAGTTTAGACACTGAACGAACAACACTACAATTGACGACGAACCATCGGGAACTTGATTAGATTGACAAATATAAGTATTATAAGTAATAGGTAATTCTTTCCCATCAAGTAGGTGTGCAACATATTTATTATGAAGGTCGTTGTCCAAGCTTACCAAATCAGTTTGAAGGAATGCGTTACTAATTGAGAACTGCTCATTTGTATGAAGGCTTGTGTCTGTGTTGCCACTTGCTGGAAACCTCGACCCACCAACTGTAACAACACAATCACTAAAATTTGAAACTAGTTCAAGCTCTAAAACAAGTGGACACGCTTTTAACGGAATATACTTAAATTGATTGAATAAACCAAGCATCGGTTTAAATCCCACAACCATTTTTCTTCTAAAGCCTGGAATTGTGTAAGCGTCATATGCAGGACCAATATGACCCGATGCAGGAACTGCACGACGTGTGTTTAAATCATCATCATATCTATAACCAAAGCTCTGGGCGTCTTCGTTGTCTCTTGCTCCTTTTGACATCAAGCAACTCATCATGTGATGATTTCGGTTGTAATAATCAATGTCTTCAACAAGTTGATTACCAGCAATTAGTCTTGCTCTTCTAAAAAAGGAATAAGCAGGAGACAGAGGACGTAAGCGTTTATTGTCTGACGAGTCAGTGTTTTCAACGGTGAAATAAACCATTACACTCTGCGGGTCAAGCCAAGTATTATCTTCAGCATTTAAAGCTATTTTCAACACACGTTGGCCAGATGAAGGGGTGTAGATATTACTTCCAGAAGGAAAAAACGAGACTGAACGACGGTCGTTGATATAACTTGCACCTTTATTTAACTTGAATGAGAGGTTGTCAATTAGAATATCTTCAGCACTAAAAGTTTCCATTACTATATATAATTTAATTTAGAAATAATTTAAACTAAATTGATAAATTTATACATTCATTAATTTCTAAAACATATTTTATATATGTTTTACAAATTGATGAAATTGTAATTTCATTAATTTCCAAGTCATAATTAATAATTATGATTTACAAATTGATGAAATTGTAATTTCATTAATTTCTAAAAAATACATTTTTTACAAATTGAATAATTTAGTGTAATCCTTTTGATTAGAATTATTATTATTTTTAAATATTTTCATTTTCTTTTTCTTAATCTTATCTTCAACTGGATTATTGCCTTTTTCTTTCTCTAATACTAATTCTCTAATTTCATCATATGAACTTTTCTTATACTTTTTATTTTCATTCTTAATCATATCATCCGTTGTTTCATTGTCATATTTCTTATGTTGTATCATTAATATAATTTAGATTATTTATAATATCTCCTTTACTGGCTCAATACTTCTTGAAACATCACGCCCCATATCACCGTATCCAGTTATGTAATCGTGGTTAGTAAATGGATTTAATGAACCAGTATAAACAGTTATAGCGCCACGGTCAGCAATACTGACAGGGTCTAAGATACTTCTAAAATTAATGTAATCATCGGTAATTTTAGACCTTCGTGATATAAACGGCGCTCCATAAGTAGTTAAAGTTAATTCTCTTTCAGGATAATCTTTTGTTATCTGTGCCCCTACACTTGAACCGAGACTATGTGTTATAAGATGTTTAACTTCATTGTTTTCATCCAATGCTGTTGATGTGTCTTTATATCGTTGTGAATATTTAGTCATTTTAAAGGGAAGTCCTACATCTGCCAGAATGTCATTAACAGCACCTCCAAACGTTCCTTTTCCAAATGTTCCGCTTACATACATTTTATCACCATCAATATAAAAACCTTTACCATTGCCATATGCTCTACTCAACCCTTGTGCATCAGTTAAATTAGAATTAGGATAAAAATCGTTTAATATTTTGTCAGTTTGTTTCATAACATCAGTTATTTTAGTTGTTGTTTTATAAGGTTGATAATGTTTAACTTTCCCATGCTTCATTTCATATATTAACTTTTTATTATTAATCATATAAATAAAGATATAAATTAATTTCTCAATTAATTAATAATGCTTACGTACAGTTTTTAAAAATATATAACAAATGTTATATTTTTTAAAAACTCTAGGTTAATATTTATTAATTTTAATTAGAAAATATTTTCTAATTAAAGTTAATAAATGTTAACGTACAAAAAAGTTTATATTGACAGTGCTCATAGGATTAGTGGTACATCATCAAATTTCAAAGTTGAATTACCAGAAACATTACAAACAGATAATGGTGTTCATTGTTATATTCATGAAGTAACATTGCCTAACTCTTGGTATTCAATACAGTCAGGATTAAATAATATACTATACTTTTATTCTTCTCCACTAGTTCCAGATGAAGATAACACAAATGTCCATTATTTAGCGTTACAATTGGACGAAGGAGTATATACTGGCACAGAACTAGCGACCGAATTAAAGGCAAAAATAAATGGTGTTGTAGATAATACTAATTTCTCAAATACTTATGAAATTTCTTACAGTGTAAAAACTAATAAAATAACAATTTATTCAAACTATGCTGATAGAAAGTTCGCTGTATTAACTGATGAACAAATGAAACTAACATATGCAGATTATATATGGAATGGAAGTTTTAATGCTAATAACTTACAATCTGTTAATGAAGTTTTGGGAAATTATCAAATAGCAGTTTATCAATATAATAATCCTTATGTTTCTGGTTTCGTTAATCTTCAACCCATTAGAAATATTTATATTCATTCTTCTCAATTGTCTAATTATAATCAAGTAAATTTAAGAACCGGCGATAGCACAGTTGTTAAGAAAGTACCAGTCACAGCACCACACGCGGGAATTGTCTTTGATTCGGAATTAAACCCTCTTGATTACTTGGATGTATCAAATAGAAGCTTTAAACAATTAGATTTTTGGATTAGTAATTCATTAGGAAATGAAATTAATTTAAATGGGGTAAATGTATCGCTGTCATTATTGTTTGTGAAAAGCGATATTATTTAAATATATTCTTTAATTTTTCCATATAGAAAATATATAGAATATATTATATGTCAAGTATTGAGGTAGTAGATGTTAAGAATGAAACTAAAACAGAAGAAGCACCTATTAATAATGAAGTTGTTGAACAAAATGAAACAGTTAATGAAGAACCAACGCCAGCAGAAGTTAAACCAGAAGAAGTCATTCCTGAACCAAAAGCGAAAGCAAAAGAATTACCAAGAACTAAAAAAGAAGTTGAATTAGTAGAATGTGAACAATGCTCTAAAAAGATGACATTGAAAAGTTTGAGACACTCACATCCTAAAAATTGTAAAGGGGCAAAAACCGAGATGCTCCCAGTCAATCCACAAAAGAATATTAGAAAGATACAACCAGAAGTAAAAGAAGAAATTAAGAATGAGATTAAACAAGAAGTGATTAAAGAAACTATTAAGAAACCCACGGCAACAGAACTATTAAGCCAACATTATGAAGAACTTAAACAAAAGAAAAAACAAGATAAACAAGAAAAAATAAACAAATTATCTTCATCAATGTTTTAAATAATAATCTAATTATATTATATATTAATCATGCTTATGAGAAGTCATAGAAATGTAGAATTTAAAAGGGCACCACAAGTTGAAAGAGTATATGATACTAATGACTTATGGGGCGTTGCTTCAAGAATGAATTATTTTAAACAAATGAAAGATAACATAGAAGCAAGACAAACACAAGGAGCATTGATAAAATACAGAAACGATTTAGCAGAAAGCAACAGAACGGAAAGTTATAGAAAGGAATTAGACAGAATAAGAAAAATATTGGAAAACTCACGCTCACCCGATGGAATACAAACAACAGAACAACTAAAAGCAAGAAAGAAACATTTAGAAGAAATGATTAAGAATATTTCAGATTAACTTATTTATTATTTAGATAAATAAATTATCTAAATAATACATATAATATGATTAAATCAATAAATAGATTGAATACAGTAGGACCAGTAAAAGTAGGTTCGTTAAAATCACAATTACATTTGAGACCTTCTTATGACGAGTTGTTAAAAGAAACATTAGTAGAAGATGAGAACCGTCCATCAATTGAAAATGTGATAGACAGAAGGGCAACAAGATACAGGTTAAATCAATATGGTAGTCAGTTTGATAATAAAGATGCTTTGGATATTCAAAAGAAAGAAGAATTGAGCAGAAGAGAAGAAGTTAAGAAGGATTCATCGTCAGGTAAAGGAATATTTAAAGAAATTGGCGATACATTCAAACAACAAATGACATTCGTAGACGAAAGGTTAATGGAAGTGAACAGACAGAAAGAAGAATTTGAAGAAAGAATGAGACTTATGTTTGGACAACACGATGAAATGGCAAGTGCTGTATCAAGACAATCAATACCAGAAGGTGTGAAAGTCCATTCAATGGCGTCAAATCAAGAAGAAGGAGAAGAAGAAGAACCAGAACACGACCCTATTGTTGATGAAGAAGAGAAAGAGGGTAAAGACGTCGATGATGACCTAAGTAAAGTTGAAGATTTCATAGATGAAATCAGAGGAAATACACCCTTATATTTAGCAAATGTTCCAATGGAAATGAAACGCATCATTGATAAAATATATAATGTCGGATTAATGAAAGATGATATATACATAGAATTCAACAACTTATTTAGCGAATTGATTGAAAGTGAAACCAACGTTAAAAAACAGGAAAACAAAACCAAATTGATAGATTTTTACAAAAAGCATGTATATAATAAGTATATGAAAGAAGAAAAGGCGTCTTCATCGGGTCAAACACGTGATTAACAATAATTAATCTATAATATTTAATAATGAGTAATACTAAATATTATGGATTGAGAAGAAGGAAAACCTTTGATGAAATGCTTAAAGAAGCGATGACACACAGACTGATAATAACAACCATCCCAGAAAAACGGAGAGTAGATTTATTAATGAATGAAGTTGATTTTGACGAATTTGATTTAACGAATTATGGCATTAACAAGAAATATATGAGTTTAAACAATAATAAATATGATACTGATATGTTCCCGGTAATGACACTTGACAAAGCAACACAGTTTCCTATCAGAGAAGTCAAAGAAACACAAACAGACCTACCAAATGATAAAGAAACACAAACTGATGACATTGATTATACAGGTTTGATTTCAGACGGATTTTCAAATAGTTTTAAAAGTAATCTGAAGAATAGGGCAGAGGCAGAAGTACAAGCATCCTTATTCAAACCTATTCAAGATGGTGATGATGCCGATGAACCAGACGACGACGACGATGATGATAACGGAAACAAAAAGAAAAGTTTAAACCTGATTAGGATTATAGAATTTATGTTAAGGTCGGGTTTTAGTGTAGCAGAAATAATAATACATATAACTTATCAAACTACATTAACCACTCTACAAATTACTGAATTGACAGCATACATTATAGGAAATTCACTAATTACAACTTTTGATATTACTAATGGTATTATGAATTGGTTAAGTAATAATACTAATGAAGAAGTTGAGTTAAACACTTCTCCTCCTGTTAGCGTTAATAGTTCTCCACCTATCACTGTTAATAGTTCTTCAACACATACCGTTAATTCAACGTCGTCAGAAGAAAATGCTAATTATGAAATAGCACCGCCGACCGACATTCCTATTCCTACTGATGCTGAAACCGATGAAGAAGATAAGGATAAAGATAAGAATAAAGAAAAGCAAAATCTAAAATAAACAAATATGAAAGACATAGAGTTAAAACCATCATGAAAATAAAATCATATTTTAAAATACTTACTTTAAAATATCATTTTTCAGGGGTAGAAACTAGGATCAAATTATTGCCTTTGTATTTTCTGTTGTAGTCATTTTTAGGAGGTTGATTTACTGTTCCTTCCTCTTCCTTTTTTCTATGATACCTTTGTCGGTCAAGTGCCCTTTTTCTTTCAAGAAATTCAGGGTCTTCTACCTTTTTCTTCTTATAATATAATCTGGTGAATAAAGCCATCTGTTCCTTAATCTCATCAATTGTCAAGTCATCAATATTTTTAGTGCTCATTTTTATCTTAATATATTATGGTAGTATTTCTTTAAGTATATTAAGGCAAAATATGAATTAATATATATTCAATAAGGCGAATAAAAGAGTAATACGAAATATAGTTAAGGACATATTAACTATTATTAATATATAGACTAATTTATGACAAAAAAACGTATAGATACAAACATTCAAGACCTAAAAAACACAAGAGACAGGAAAAGGGGCAGTATTACCGCTCAAACCCTACAGAAAGTCAATACCATCATTGATTTTTATGAAGACCGCAAAATTGTTCAATTTGACACGGCAAACAAATTAATCAATGGCATCATTGCAACAAACGACAAGGAATTGAAGAAAGGACTGAAGCAATATGAAAAGGCAGTTGCCAAATACCAAAACATAGCACCCATAGGCGAGAGAATGAAACCAACAACTGAAAAGGCAGTCAGAGGCAAGAAACTAGCAACAATCAGGAGAAGAATTAATGAAAAAACACCCTTACGAAGAATTCAAAGGATGTATAGAGACAACATAACGAAGGACAGAAAAACGATTGTTATTAAATATATTCTTTTTACTAAAGACGAAGGACGCGCTACAAAATCCGGTTTTTTTACATTGAATGGTATTAAATACTACCCGTTGCTATATCCTAACGTTAAAAGGGCAGGCAACGTAAAAGCACAGTGGGAGTTTATCACTAATGCTGTTAATGTTAAAATTACAAAGCATTTTGATAAACATAAGTTTCATAAACTGGTGGCAGTGATGAGAAGCGACCCAGCGTTTAAGAGTTTTACAGATGGCGAGGTTTATAACTACCTTGATTGCATCAAAATAGAAAGTGCCGACTTAGTTGATGAGGACGCAGTAGATTATGATATTTTTGATGATGAACTCACCGACGCTAAACATAACATAAGTATTCATCATAGATACATTCAAACCGAATTGAACCCTGACTGCTTAACATTGAAGGAAGCAATAAAAAAAGGTGAGCATATTGAAAATGAGTGCTGGATTAATACGTTGATGGAACACTACGCGGACACGCTGATGAGGCACAAAAGAACCAAAAAGAAGAATTTAACCAGAGAGAGGATATTAGAAATCATCAACAAAAGCGATGAAAACTTCAAAAAGCACGGTGCTTCAATCATGCAAATGGATGCTGTGTTTAAACAGTTTGACATCAAAGCAAGAATTTATGACATTGACAGCAAATTGATTTACAAGCATGATCCAAAAGACTTCTACAGCAAAAAAATGATTACTTTTAACGGTTTAGTAAAGAACAGTCATATTTACACATTGAACCACGACATGAAAAGTCTTAAAGCAAACCCTAATGTAGAAGACGTCCATAAACTTAAAATCCATAGCAATTATTACATCAGTAGCAGGGAGACACCCATCAAATATAAGATGATTGAAAATTTGGACGACATATTAAAACTCAATGAGGAAGATGAATACAAGTTGATATTGAAAGACAATGATTTAGACAAGGCAGTTTTTGAACTCAAGCAGATAGGATATGAACCACAAATAGGATACACTGCAGGTAGGACAACTGAAGTCAAAATGGATTTTACGCATCAAATAGGAAAGAAGCAAAAGAAAGTTTATTATTCAATAGTAAACCAGAATTTTGACAGAGACAGAATTGACGAGGACATCGCAGTTGACGAAGAAGAAGTGTATAATAACATCAGTGAAGAAATGTTTAAATTTAACAGAAAATTGTTGTGCGAAAACTACAAGAGTTATTATAATGAAGTTGATGTCCAGATTTTGGATGAATGCAGAACAATTGTAGCACACGGCATGATGAGAAGCAATGTAGGTAAGGAAGTAGAAACCGATGAAAGATGTAGCATTGACACATGTAAAGCATTTACACATCAAGGAAGCAAGATTAATTATATCCCGGTTTTTAAAGAGTTTGATGTGTGGAAACCTTACGATCACACTTGCGATTTCAACAGATTTAACAATTACACACTGTATTATGTTCAAGCAAATCAGGGCAACATCTTTTTTAACAAAAAATTTAATCTGGTGTATGGTAAATACTTAAAAGAATTGGTTAAAAGAGGCGTTGTGATGAAAATACTATATTATAAAACACCGTCACAAGTGTTGAAGGTAAAATACAAGAAAGCGATAGGCGAATTGTTTAAATCAAACATCAGTCCTGACGAGGAGCAAAACAACAAAATCAAGAAGACAATAGCAAATATTACTTTTGGACTAATGGAAAAATCATATAACAGAAAGTCAGTGAGTAGGATCTTTGACAATGTAGGACATGCTTTACATCATCAAAGAACCCATGGAGGCAGACTGTATGTTTTGGATGATGAAGAATATGAGTGTTTTAATAAATGGCAACTATTAAACGATGATGAGTGGAGTATTGAACTCTCCGAAGATGAGAGACCATACTTCCAACATGTAAATGGTAGTATGACATTTCCTGAATTTGGTATCGATTGCAAAGTTGAAGACGGCAAGACTTATTACAGCGAACGGGGTGAGAAATATAGGGAAACTGAAAAGATAAGTAATACTGCCAAATATTATGTTGTGTGTCTTACCGACCAAAGAAAACTAATGAACGGATTTAGGTATATTAAAGAATTATTATTACAAGGTCATAATTTTAACATGTATGAAGCATACGAAAAACTGAAAGCAAATAGTATTAAAGTTTATGCGGTGAAAACCGATGCCTTTCATATTGCAAAGAAAGATGTAAGGAAGGCAAAGAAGTTGTTAGATTTTCATAATGATATTGGAGGCTGGAGAGTAGAAAATAATAAAGTCTATGAACTGGAAACTGATTACAATTGGAAATTTAATGAGTTAGTAAAAATACCAACTTTTCAGAATGAAACAATACCGATTGAAGATGAGTGGGATGTTGAAAGCATCTGTAATAAGATTATTGAAAAAAGAAGAGTTATGATTAGAGCAAAATTTGCTGGGAGCGGTAAAAGTTTTATAGGCAAGTATATGGAAAATTTAGGATACAATACACTTTTTGTAGTGCCTCAAAATATGTTAAAACAAGAGATTGAATGCGAAGCGGTGACAGTAAATACATTCTTTAGTATTCCAGTTGATAAAGGGGATGACCTACCAAAGTTTGATTATTCAGATTTTCAATGTATAGTGTTTGATGAGATTTATATGTCCAGTCCTTACATATTGAACAAAATAAGGGTGTTTGCAAATAACAATCCTGACATCGTAATTATAGGTGCCGGTGATGTCAAGCAACTGCCACCGATTGAACCTTTCACTAATACTCAAAACGCAGGCGAATACATTGACAAATGTATTGACATTATTTTTGAATATAATATATTTTTAAAGATATGTAAGCGAGTAGGTGGTAAGGATACAGAAGAAGGAGAAAGAAACAGAAAGAAACTGAATGAAATCTATGATGACTTTTGGGTAAAAAAGATGGCAGTTGAAGAATGGATAGTTAAGCATTTCAAATTTACTAAAGATGTTATGAAAAGCAGGAACAACATAGCATATACAAATATAAGATGCGAGGCAGTATCAAATGAGATTAGAAAAAGATTAGGTAAAACATGCACATATGAAATTGGAGAAATCTTAATATGCAGACTTTACAAAAAGGACAAGGAAGGAAAACTGAATGTTAATATTAGGTGGAAGGTTGTTAATAACGAAGGATACAAGATAACAATACAAGATATTAAGGATGCAGAGAACATTAGAACACTTGACATTGATATTGTAGATAAGCATTTTAGATATGCCTACTGTGCTACCACTCATAGCAGACAGGGGACATCAATCAGTGATAATATGACCATTCACGAATGGAACAAAGATTATTTAGTTTGTAGGGAATGGTTGTGGTGCAGTATCACTCGGTGCCGTGATTTTAACAATGTCTATTTCTTCAAAAACAAGGAATGCGAAGAAGATATGTTCAAGAGTTTGGTAATCAACTATTTTAAAAACAAAGTTGAAGGATATAAACAGCAAGATAGAGTAGCAAAAAGAGAAATAGACGAAGAGCAATACATTGACGAAAACTGGTGCTTAAAATACTTCAAATCCTGTTGCCAAAACTGCGGAATTAAATTTAATCTAGATACAAGAGGAGGAAAAATAAGTTCTAACTTCACTGCTCAACGTTGTGATAATGAGTTATGCCACACAGTTGAAAACTGCACCGCCTTTGTGTCTATTGCAATTGTAGTGCGTCATGAATAATTTTGAAAATGAGTTTTTCAAAATTATTTTATTAACTTAATTAATGAGTTCAACACAAGAAATTATTAAGAGTGTATATTATGATAGAAGCGGTTATGGTTCAAAACAAACAACCCTCAAGGATGCTAAGCAAAAAGATAGTAGTATTACAATAAACGATATTAATGAATTCTTTAGTAAGAATGTAGAAGAAAAAAGAAAGATGAGAGGTGAAAATAGTTTTATTGCTCCGCATAGTTTCTGGGAATTTCAAGTTGATATGTTTTTCATTTCTAAAAATGATTTGGAAAATCAAACATTTAAAATTGGTATGATATGCATTGATATATTTAGCAAATATATGCATATCGTGCCTATCAAGTCAAAGCAACCGCCAGACATTTTAGCAGGAATGATGGAGAATATCAATAAGATGGGTGGCAAACCGAAATTAATTTATACCGACGAGGAAGGCAGTTTTTTTAATCAATCAGTATTAGATTATTTGAAGGAGGAGAAAATTGAATTACATAGAACTAGAGGTCATCCAGCATTTGCGGAGCGTGGAATTCAGACTTTTAAAGATCAACTGTTTAAACGAGTTGAAGCGGACAAGAAAAATGGAAAGCATAATATCCAATGGACGGATTATATTTTTGAAATATTATTAACTTACAATAATAAGATGGTGCATTCCGCAACTAAATTTACACCGAAGGACGCAAGAATGAAAAAGAATGAATTTGAAGTAAAAATGAATATTACAATGCAAGCAAGAAATACTAGAAAATACCCTGAGTTGTCAGTGGGTAGTAATGTAAAAATAATGAGAAAGAAAGGCATAAGCGAAAAGGCACATACCAGTCATTGGTTAAAAGAAGTATTTAAAGTAAAATCAATTGATAGTAAATTAGGGCAATCTTACTTTCATTTGGAAGGAAAAACTAGTCCTTATTTGAGACACGAATTATTGAAAGTTTAATATTAAACGAAATACAGTTAAAGAAAAAACGCCTTATAATATTAGTGAAATGTTATTTAATTATTCAAATTGCGAATGTTGTACAACTAAAAGGAATGATGTTAATATAACATTGTATAAGTTATTACCTGCTAATCTATGTAATAAAATAAGTGAATATAATGTATATTGCAATCAATGCTGTATAACAAGAGACCTTGAAAAGTTTTTCTTGAAGAACATAAGGATAAGGGATATACAAAGTTTCAATTACAGTTAAAATTCTTTATGCGACACCAAGCAAGATTTCCTATACACTTTTACCAGAAGATTTCCAGAAAGTCATATGAAAATGAAATTGATGAATTCTTTAGTAATATAGATTTAATTAGGAGGTTTGGAGGAATAAACGCAATTAAACCATACAAAGCATTTGTCAAAAAATTCCGTTATTTGTTTGAATGGATTGACTGGCATTTATTAGACAAAGATAAAATAAACGAAGTCTTGAACGAATTTAGAGCAACTAAATATAGTATATGGTATTACTACAACACTAAATATAAAGTATGTCTATTGTTGTATTTATTCTTTTGGGAATATATTTATTCAATAATAGGAAAAAACAATATCAAATATATATACATTGGTGATATAGATAAATATGTAGATTACATATTTGAAGACATATTGCCTGACCATTATTTTAATCCATAAACCTTACAATAAAAAACATTGTAAGATTTATGATTTCAAAATGACTTGAAGAAATAATAACTTAATATATTATAGTAAAATGAGTGATACAGTCGGTATCAATGCTAAAAATATATTGAAAGACAAATTTATGAGTTATAAATGCGATGACTGTGAAATGCTAAAATTACCAATTGAACGCGGTTTTGCAAATGGCGTTTGTAATAATATTTGTCAATATATAATATGCAATAATTGCAATAGAATTATAAAAAAATTGATGATATGAATAACAAGGATATTGATATTATAAATAATGAAACTATTGATGATGATTTAGAAATATTTGTATTTATTGAAATGAATAATTTCTTAACTATAGAAGGATTTGATAATTTATTAGAATGTAACGACGAAGGATATAATAATGATTTTATTTTTAAGTATTATAGTATTGTAAAACAATTATACAATATGTCTTTTAATATTAAACGTTTAAAATATGTTGTATTGTTTGATTTTTTAAATGATTTTTTAAATGATGAGTATAACACTCACGAACTTAGATATACAATAAAACGTGCGATTGGAATAATGGGAATGTTTAGAAAACAAATAAAAAATAATTTTTATAATGAAACAACGTGTGATAAAATAATAGAAAGACTTAAATTAATAATTTAGTTTTAGGCGAAATAGTCCTAAAGAAAAAACACCTTATATTAATAGTGAAGAAATGAACGGTATTGAAATCAATAAGTATATTAATAAGAAATGCTATGATTGTTGCCACTTTAAAAAGGAAAATATGGAATTGTATAAATTAAATTTACCTAATGGAATAATAAATAATATTATTGATTATTCAATGGGTGAAGAAGATGTATGCGAAAATTGTAAAACCTGGAGAGATAACCAAGCTATAATCAAATGTTTGTTGAGATTAAAAGGAAGACATAGTAGAAATGTAGAAGATGACATTTTGATATTTTTAACTGTGTATAAATTACCACCTTACGTTTATGTTAAACAGTTTCTTAAAATCAGTAAGAAAAGATATGAAATGATTTATGATATATTAAGGATGTTGTGTTATAGTCAAAAGAAA
The DNA here is from genome assembly GCA_963377175.1 of Effrenium voratum. Classification (NCBI taxonomy): domain Eukaryota; class Dinophyceae; order Suessiales; family Symbiodiniaceae; genus Effrenium; species Effrenium voratum. Next base: position 184,178 of record CAUJNA010000555.1, on the reverse strand, counting down.
GGAGAAGATATTAAAGAATATATCAAATTTTATATTGAAATTTGTAAAAAGTTTAATGTTAAAAATACAGTGAGAGATATTAATATTATTTTTAAAATGATGTATGAAATAAATGAGATTTGTCAATTAAATTATTATCCTGAACTGAAATTATAAATTACACCATAAACCTTACAATAAAAACATTGTAAGATTTATGATTTGGATTTATGGGGATTTTGGGATTTGGGATTTTGGAAAAATATATTTTTGGGAATTTAGAAAAATATTTGTAAAATTTATGTATCAAATCTTGAGTTGAGGTTCTGTTATGAATTGATGAAAAAATATTATGTGGATTGGTCGGTTGAGGGGATTTTATCTGAACTGGGGGGTCCTCTTGGGTAGGTCATACACCCCCTCCCCTCCAACCAACATCGCACCTCACAGGGGGTCCCTACAAGAGGAACATGATCTTCCAGGAACCCTCAGGTGCTATGTTAGTGAAAGGGGAGATTTGGTCGCCTGCATCCCACTCGAATGAACCCTGTGTCAGTGCCCTCGACAGCAGGTTCTGCGTTTGCAAGTGACATTGGAAATGGTGACGAGCACCCCCCCTCCGATTTCCTAGTGAGTACGCCCAACATCATCCCTCTTTACTATAATAGATGATGTTGAATATTGCCAGTTGCCGACACACGGTTCAAGTGTGGATAGGAAGGAGTCGAACTCTGGCTTACTTTCGCTTGAATTTTGGATTCACTGTGCCCGTGAGCCAGCCCACCTTGCAAAGCTACATGCACCAGCTAGCCACCCAGCAAACTGAAAGCAAACATGATGGAGCCAACTAAAACACGGTCCATCGCGAAGCCCCAACACAAATGGTCCCAAGACAAGGCTCCCCTCCCCCCCTCTCCCCATCCCCGGCCTGAAGAAGTCCCACCTCTTTGGCAATGGATGCCGCCGTGGACATCGTCCGCACCGTGGGGCTGCTGTAGATTGCTGTGACCCCGCTGGAAGAGGCGTGCAGGTCTTTCAGGATCTTCTTCCCTGCCTGGCTGCCCTGCTCCCAGCCTGGCAGAATGGTGGAGGGAGCTGAGGAGGGGAGGAGAGGAGAGAGGAGAGAGGAGAGGAGAGAAGAGGAGCGAGGAGAGAGGAGAGAGGAGAGGAGAGAGGAGAGGAGAGAAGAGGAGCGAGGAGAGAGGAGAGAGGAGAGAAGAGAGGAGAGAGAAAAAAAGAGGAGAGGGGAGAGGGAGGAGGGGAGAGGAGGAGGGGAGAGGAGGAGGGGAGAGGAGGAGGGGAGAGGAGGAGGGGAGAGGAGGAGGGGAGAGGAGGAGGGGAGAGGAGGAGGGGAGAGGAGGAGAGGAGAGAGGGCAGCCATGAGTGGCACTTTGGGTGCCAGAACAAGAGGTTCACTGGAAAAGCAATCCTTGTTGCGATGGGCTCATTGCTGGTTTGAAGTCGTTCCAGCAACCTGCGGAACGGGCGGGCGGGCGACGGCGGGCGGGCGACGGCGGGCGGGCATGCGTGGGTGGGGTGGGGTGGGGTGGGTGGGTGGGGTGGGGTGGGGTGGGGTGGGGTGGGGTGGGGTGGGGTTGGGTTGGGTTGGGTTGGGTTGGGTTGGGTTGGGTGGGTGGGTGGGTTGGGTGGGAGGGTGGGCGGGCGGGTGGGTGGGTGGGTGGGTCAGGTGGGGTTGCATGGGTGCGTGTGTGGGTGCGCGGCTGCATGTGGGTACGTGCGTGCGTGCGTGCGTGCGTGCGTGCGTGCGTGCGTGCGTGCGTGCGTGCGAGCGTGCGTGCGTGCGTGCGTGCGTGCCGTCGTGCGTGCGGCGTATGCGTGCGTGCGTGCGTGCGTGCGTGCGTGCGCTGCGTGCGTGCGTGCGTGCGTGCGTGCGTGCCGTGCGTGCGTGCGTGCCGTTGCGTGCGAGCGTGCGAGCGTGCGTGCGTGCGTGCGTGCGTGCGTGCGTGCGTGCGTGGCGCTGCGTGCGTGCGTGCGTGCGGCGTGCGTGCGTGCGAGCCGTGCGAGCTGCTGCTGCGTGCGTGTCGTGCGTGCGTACGTGCGTGGCGTGCGTGCGTGTGTGTTTGTGTGTGGGTGGGTGTGGTGTGTGTGTGTATGGGGGTGGGTGGGTGGGTGGGTGGGTGGGTGGGTGGGTGGGTGGGTGGGTGGGTGGGTGGGTGGGTGGGTGGGTGGGTGGGTGTGTGTGTGTGTGTGGGTGCGTGCGTGCGTGCGTGCGTGCGTGCGTGCGCGCGCGGCGTGGCGTGCACGTAGGCGCGTGCGTGTGCGTTGCGTCTGCATGTGCATGTGGGACATGTGCGTGTGGGACGTGTGAGTGTGAACAGCGTGCGTGCGCGTGTGCACGTGTGCGCATGCGTGTCAGTGTCGGTGGCTTCCTTGTTTGCTTGTTTCTTTGTTTGCTTTTCTTCCTTACTTGTTTGCTCCTTGGTTGGTTGCTTGCTTGCTCGCTTGCTTGGTTGCTTGCTTGGTCGTTTGTGTGCGTGTGTATGTTCGTGTGTATGTATGCATGTTGGTGCTGGTGCCTGTGGAGGATGGTCACGAGAGGTTGAGGTCTGCTTCGACATTTGCTCCTACATGTGAATCCTTGTCAGCTTCTGAAAAGCTGAACCATGCTAATGTCAACCCCAAACTGGCCCATTGGACCTGGCAACCGCTGAAAGGTCCAAGATCTATGACCAGAACGAGGCACGCTGAGCCCAACTGCAAGCTCTCCAGGTGGTCAAACTTGCAAACTCATAATAAGCTAGTTCAAAAGAGTAGCACGGCCTAGTCACCAATGTACCAGTGCTCAGTGCCCGAAAGTTGTAAGGACACCTTCCATTGTGCAGGCCATGTCCCTTTTAGACACACCCCTTTTTGCCCTTTTCCATGTGAACTTGCAGGCGCCCCGCCGTCTTTCGTGAGCGGCGGATCATACTGCGTCTCGTCTGTTGCTAGCTCTGCCCATGCGCCTGACAGCCAGCGCGAGCGATGAGCGCGAGCGCCGCGTGCGCGGCGCGCGCCGGCCGCACGCGCCAAGGAACTGCTTGGGGGACGAAAAATGTGAGCCGGGTTTTCTGTTAAGCCCTCCTGAGGTCTGAGAATCAAGCCAATTGTACCTGACCACATCTGAACCTCACGCTGGAACTTTCCAGTGTACATCCCAAGTGCTGCTCAACGCGCATCCCGTTATGCATGTGATGTACCAAAGTTCCCCGCCGTGATAGGCACAAACTCCAGACATGATGCTGACATGCGGGCGCGAGACTTCGCCCAAACCCGCCTAGGTTGATTTCATCCAGGCGCTCTCCATGTCGCACCAGCACTACGTAGGTAGGCGGCCCCATTTGGCAGTGAAAGACTCGAGCCGAGAACTCCCACAGAATTCTTGGAGCCATGTGAGCGGATTTTCGCCCTTTCCCATGGGCCGAAACCTGGAAGACAAAATGGCCAAAAGTGGGAGCTTCTCAAGGTGGTCCCTTGGGTTCGTGTTTGAGGGGACATCCCAATTTTGAGAGGCACCGACACCCAATTGTGCTCCCTGGATGTACTTGAAGAGACGGTGCGGCTCTTGGTGTACATCGAGGGGGTGAACTAGCAGGATGTCAAACTTGTGGTGCGAAAAGAAACACTGCAAAATAGTGCTCTCACACATGCACGATATGCAAAAAGAAGCCGCCACGCAATCAAATTGACAAACGCAAGGCAACAATGGCAAAATGGACAAACATACTCCTGCCATGCAAGCGACAAGACGGACCCACCGCACCACTTCCCAAGCACGCCCATTAGCGCATGCAGACCTTGTCAAGGGTCCCATGTCAAATTGGCAGCACACACACACACACACTGCTTGTTTGGGGGCAAAATCCCGAGACACCTCTCCCATGAAACCGTCCTTCTGATGCTGCTCCGCTGCTTGCTTGCAGTCGGAAGCCACATGACCACGATCGCCGCAGATGGTGCACTTCACTTCAGCCATCCTCAAGCTTCCTCCCCCATTTCAACTTCATGGTTCGCATGATGAAGGTCAGCCGGATGATCAAGTGTGCTAAGACTTACTTTAAGAGCTGCGCGATCACATATTTGTTTTGCAGAATATATGCATCCTATGAGGCCCACCAAATTTGTCATGTTTTGGGTGGTTGGCCAAAGAGTTCCAGAGAGTTGTGGAGGGATTTCAAAGTCCGTGGCTAGCGGAAACCTAGCACTAACCATGATTGACTTGATTCTCAAAGGCGCCCTTCTACCGAATGCAGAACTGCATAATTCCAAAGCCGGCACATGCAGCAAGTCTCCCCAGTCGGTTGGCCCAAGTCCGTTGACCGCGGCCCGGCGCGTGTTTCAGCCTTATTAACACCTTCACCCCCAGGCACCCCGGCTTGTAGCTGAAGGCCTCCGTCTCTGGACAATCAAAGCCTGGCGTGCGCAGGCTGGCACAAGTGGATTCAAATCTGTGCCTTGGCCCGTGTCATGCGACACGGACTAGAAATCCCAGAAATGTAGGTCACATGAGGTAAATTGTGTCGATGATGCGCCGGCATGCGATTCCTTTGCTCAACGGGTTCATCAAACAAACCCGTCCAAAAGCCACGCGAAGCACGAACAACGTCCGAAGAAACCAAAGTTGGGCTTGGCGCATGTACAAATATCTTATTACAACCATCCATCGACTGCTGCCATTCTGCCAACCAACTGACCCACCAGATATGTCCCGCGCAAGACCCAGCCGAGCTTTCGGGGCGCAACTCCCCACGTGCGGAAAGCTTGGCCCGGGGGTTCTCGTGGTCCCGGCCCAGGTGGCCAATGGCACCACACACCCCGCAGCGCTGCTCGGACCTGAGCTGGGAACGCGGCGGATGGAGCCTGGGGGATGGTGGAGGGACCGGATGGGGGGGATATTTGGGGGCGATTTGGGAGCGATTTGGCCGGGGGGGGGGGGAAGATGAAACGAACCCTGGAAATAGTGGGGAGAAATCACTTATCAACTGCTGCAGGCATGAGGTTCAGGGTTTCTGAACGGTGGTGCGAAATGTGTTTTTTCCATCTACAGTAGGTGTCCTTTTGGTAGGTGGCACTGGTAGATTATGAAGCCAGGCCAACCAGGAATCCCCATCTATGTTCTAACTGAAATGAAGGGAGATGATAGATGACAAACTAGCAAATGATTGGAACCAACCTGCAACCAGCGCCATCCATTTTCAACCAAACTGAACTAAAAAACCCATGGTTGGAACTCTCTAAGAAGGCTTTGACTGCCCGGAGAAATGATTGGCTTCCCTTTGAATACCAACCACCAAAAGGGGTTGGGTTTCCTTGCAAATACCGACTAAACTCCCACCTATGACGCCTGGAGTGAAGCCAAATTGTCGCACTGGTGTTGTGGAGGTACCCTTCTCAGGATGAGCTCATTCCACTAACGCCTCTCCCCCCATTCTCTGGTTTGAAAGATGACTGGCTTCCCGCTCGTTGGCGTCTTAATCACCACCGCGTCCGCTCCTTTGGCGCCCGGGCTTCTTTAGGGTGAAACCCGTGACCAGCGCCAGCTGCTGCATGCCGTGGGTCCTGCGCTTCCGCGCGCGAGTCGCCCTTTCGGAAACCGTGGACATGGGTGGCCTGCAGAAGTGCGAGACCATTCGAGCACAGGCAAGGAGGACATGGGTGCATACCCCGCTTTTTGCCCACCCCATGGACTCAAACCCAGGGCTTCTTTCTCCTTTTGGGGGGGGGAATGATCCACCCAAAAGGTTTAAGTCTACCGTGGGTGTTTCCTTGGGGTGTCCCTTTCAAAACCACTCCAAACGGGGTGGCCTCAGAAAGAGACACACCCACCTGAAGCCGTTTCTTGATGGGTGGCTCTTTGTTGGACATGTCGGCGAGACTTCCTCGTCTCAGCCAGTCATCCCTAGCAACCCCAAGGCAAAGCCTTGCAAATCCTGGTGGCCTGTCCCCTGAAAAGCATCGACTTGTTGAGTGGAGTCTACAGAGTATGAATCACTCTGGACATCAACACGCCCATCCGCCCCTAGACTATACGGTGATCAACAACTTTCCAGGTCAGCTTCCCTCCCACTTGTAGTTTGGACAAAGGTAGGTCCTTTTGTCCATTCAAGTCAAATCCCCAAACCACCAATCCAAACCACCAACCAAGGGGTTACCATGGGTCATCGGAGTCGTGCTCTGGGCTTTGCTAGTGGCCCAGCCTGGCGTACTCAAACTCCGGGCTCTCCGGGTTGAGCAGCCTGAGAGCGAGCCGTCGGCTCCGAAGGGCCCAGCTCCAAAACACCAGATAGCTGTTTACTCATTCGTTCATTGATTTCATTTCACTTCACTTCACTTCACTTCCATTCCATTCCATTCCTTTCCTTTCCATTCCATTCCATTCCATTTGCTAATTCCTTCCTTCCTCTTTCCCTTCCTTCCTTGCTTCCTTTCTTCCTTCCTTCCTTGCTTCCTTCCTTTCTTCCTTCCTTCCTTCCTTGCTTCCTTCCTTCCTTCCTTCCTTTCTTACTTCCTTGCTTCCTTGCTTCCTTGCTTCCTTGCTTCCTTGCTTCCTTGCTTCCTTCCTTGCTTGCTTGCTTCCTTGCTTTCTTGCTTCCTTGCTTCCTTGCTTCCTTGCTTCCTTGCTTCCTTGCTTCCTTGCTTCCTTCCTTCCTTCCTTGCTTCCTTCCTTGCTTCCTTCCTTCCTTCCTTCCTTCCCTCCCTCCCTCCTTCCTTCCTTCCTTCCTCCCTTGCTTCCTTGCTTCCTTGCTTCCTTGCTTCCTCGCTTCCTTGCTTCCTTGCTTCCTTGCTTTCTTGCGTCCTTGCTTTCTTGCTTCCTTGCTTCCTTGCTTCCTTGCTTCCTCCTTCATTCCTTCATTCCTTCATTCATTCCTCCATTCCATTCCATTCCTTTCCATTCCATTCCGGTCCATTCCAGTCATTCCTTAATTCCTTCCCACCTTCCTGGCCTCCTGCATTCCTTCCTTCCTTCCTTCCTTCCTTCCTTCCTTCCTTCCTTCCTTCCTTCCTTCCTTCCTTCCTTCCTTCCTTCCTTCCTTCCTTCCTTCCTTCAATCGTTCATTCATTCCTTTCTTCTTTCATTCAATTCAATTCAATTCAAGTCAGGTCAATTCAATTCAATTCAATTAAATTAAATTCAAATCAATTATTCATTCATGCATTCATGCATTCATGCATTCATGCATTCATGCATTCATGCATTCATGCATTCATGCATTCATGCATTCATGCATTCATGCATTCATGCATTCATGCATTCATTCATTCATTCATTCATTCATGCATTCATGCATTCATGCATTCATGCATTCATGAATTCATGCATTCATGCATTCATGCATTCATTGCATTCATGCATTCATGCATTCATGCCATTCATGCCATTCATGCCATTCATGCATGCCATTCATTCATTCATTCATTCATTCATTCATTCATTCATTCATTCATTCATTCATTCATTCATTCATTCATTCATTCATTCATTCATTCATTCATTCATTCATTCATTATTCATTCATTCATTCATTCATTCATTCATTCATTCATTCATTCATTCATTCATTCATTCATTCATTCATTCATTCATTCATTCATTCATTCATTAATTCACTTCATTCACTTCATTCACTTCATTCACTTCATTCACTTCATTCACTTCATTCACTTCATTCACTTCATTCACTTCATTCACTTCGTTCACTTCGTTCACTTCGTTCACTTCGTTCACTTCATTCACTTCATTCACTTCATTCACTTCATTCACTTCATTCACTTCATTCCCTTCATTCACTCATTCACTCATTCACTCATTCACTCGTTCACTCGTTCACTCGTTCACTCGTTCACTCGTTCACTCGTTCACTCACTCATTCACTCATTCACTCATTCACTCATTCACTCATTCACTCATTCACTCATTCACTCATTCACTCATTCACTCATTCACTCATTCACTCATTCACTCATTCACTCATTCATTCATTCATATATACGTCACTTCACTCATTTGTGTGTCTCTCCCAACCCTCCCACCCAACACACCTTTGATTCATCCATGGGGGATGCGCGACCTGGTGTGTTGGGCCTGCCCCTCCATCCATGGTCAGTGGATGGGGCAGGCCAGCCAAATCGTTCCAGGGGAGAATTTCCCCCCTGAAAGTGAAAAAGATCGCCGGTGAAAACGGCCATGTGTACTCGTCAACCTGTCAGGGGGCGCAAAGGGGATGGTGGTGGGTACTCAAAACAGGCCTGAGCCTAAACACATGTGCCGTTTACGTGACGTTTCATGAGTGGCAAGCAACCCATTTCCACGTCACTTCACTCATTTGTGTGTCTCTCCCAACCCTCCCACCCAACACACCTTTGATTCATCCATGGGGGATGCGCGACCTGGTGTGTTGGGCCTGCCCCTCCATCCATGGTCAGTGGATGGGGCAGGCCAGCCAAATCGTTCCAGGGGAGAATTTCCCCTTCCGCAGGGCGACCCTGGAACGCTTTCCTTAAATGGAGCCCGCTGCCACTACACCCGATAGTGACAGCCTCCCTATGACTGACATGCTTCCTACCGCATGCCAGCTTGAGAGAAACCTCTCTCGTAACCCTCCTTCTTTGTTTTGTTTTCTTTCCCCCTGCCTCACCATGGTTCCTTCCATCTCATCTCCGCCTTCTTGGGCTTCTTGGCCGAGTTCTTGTCGTGGTGTTCCATGCCCTTCTTCTTCTTATCCTTCTCGAGCCTGATCTCCGAGTCCAGCTGAGTGGCCGCCTCCATGATCTTCGGAATCACTTTGAAGCCCACCTCGTCCAGCTCCAGCTCCGGGTTGAAGAGGGTGAAGTCCAGGTTGGTGAGCGCGTCTGCTTCTTCGTTCTGTTCCCGAGGCGTCCACCCGAGCTGAAGGGCAGTGCCCAACTCGCCCAGCTGAACTGCTAACTCCATCAGCACCACCGAGAGAGGGAACGCCGTGCTCATGTAGTGGTCGATGACGTGCGTGTTGACCAGACTGTCAGTGAACCCTTGCACCACGAGCTCGCCCGCCGAATCCCTCCACTGCGATCCGGGCCCGAAGATGCAAACAGCTACGGTGGTCGCGATCAGCTCCAGGCTAGCTATCACGCGGAACGGCTCGCCCTTCACGTAGGCCCACGGGGCCGTTTCCGTGTCAGCTCCAGCGAGAACCACCGGGCCTCCGTGGTGGCGCGACCTCCGAAGGACTCCCATCCTCCGACCACCACCAGATCTCCCTCCGCCTTGGCGTCCACCCGAAAGAGTTCGCCCACCTTCTTTGGCAGCGGCCGCGGCTCCGTCAGAGGACGCCGAGTGATCTCCACTTTGATGAACTCCAGCACGATCTGCACCGCCATCGGCACCTGATGAAAACCTCCCGGCTGAAGCCTAGAGGTCCACGCGAAGATCACCCCCAGGAAGGGGCGTACCTGCACCAGCGCGCCCGCCACGAACGAAAGCCGCCCCAGCGCTGATCTCATCCGGCTGCCCAGGATGCTGCCCTCGTCCTTGACCTCCTTTATCCAGCCGAGGACCCACGCTACCTTGCTGTCCCCTATGCCCTTGAGGTAGTGCTGAATGTCGGCCTCGTAGCCGATCCAGCCTAGCCTGGCCCCTCCAGCCACCTTCTTCCATGTGATCGGCACCTCCACCACGTCCATCACGAAGAACCAGTAGAGGATCCGCCTCCAGCAGTCCGCACCGTGAGCCCCGAGGAGCCCATCGTCAGCAAATAGCAGGTGATAGAGCTCGTAGGCTCCGGCCGACATGTAGTGTGCCAACCTGGTGACTGCCGCTGCCACCCTCTGCCACCAGTAGGCTGCCGACCCGAAACCGAAGGCCCCCACCGTGTGCATGAAGACCTCTTCCGGCCTCTCCAAGCTGAAGGCCATGAGTGGCCAGTCCTGCTCCTTGACGGGCACCAACTTGTGTGCACGGCTGACATCGTACTTCATGAGCAACCTGACTGCCGGGTTCGCTGCCTGGTCCGCCTTCATCTGCCTGACCATCGCCTCCAAGTCGTCCACCCCCGGGAACCTCATGCGGTCCCTCACCCGAATCCGGTGGTTGATCATCACCTCGTGGGTTGCGTCGTGAATGATCCTCACCTTTGATGACCCCAACTCCTTGGGGACCGCCCCCAGAGAGGCCACCGCTAATCTGCCTCCGAATCTTTCCCCCGCCGCCTGCTTGTCCATCCGGATCACGTGGCCCCTCTCGATGTCTTCCTCCACCTGCCGCCGAATGTCCTCCATGTTGTCCACCGCCGAGCCGTAGTTCTCGCACCAGACCTCCTTGAAGGGGCCATCCACCTCTTCGAGATTCCACTTCACCTTGGCTTCGAAGACCGCAGGCACCCGGGGCATCTCTTCGTCCACACCCAGGTCCACCCCCGTTTCCACCAAGGGGATGAGGAACTGGTGATCGGGGTCCTCCGCAACTCTCAGCAGGGCCTCCATCCTCCTGTAGTGGATCTCGCACCCCAGAGAGGCCAGCTTGACGTCCACCTCCCTCCGGCAGCCGTCCACAAATTTTCCGAACGGCGAGCCGGTGAGCCTGCCCGCCGCCATCTGCCAGAACGTCTCCTGGCCTCTTTCCTGACTCAGCCAACCTTTGAAGAACTTCGTGATGATCTCCCTGATCTCGCAAAAGTGGGCGCCCTCGGGAAAGTTCCTGGCCCCCACTCTCCATCTTCCCGGTGAACAGAGTCCTCCTCCGTCGTGAACGCCCCTCTTCTTGCCTTTGTAGCAGGCCTGCATAGGCCTCCCTACTCCCCAAAATCCCTTCACCTCGAAATCCTTTTCTCCACCGAACTTGCCCTCCTTGATGTCCCCGTCCGTCTCCTTCATGGTGTCCCAGGCGACCTTGCCCTTTGGGGAGTCCTTGATCGTTGCCTTCTTGATGTCCCAGGCGACCTTGCCCTTTGGGGAGTCCTTGATCGTTTCCTTCTCGAGCGCCTCCTTCTCGACAAGCCCTTCCACCCCTTCCGCAGGGGGCTTGGTGAGATGTGGTGCCTCCAGCAACGCCTGATTGATAGCCGCTGCCAGGGCCGTGTCCATGTCTGCGGGGTAGGTTGATGCTGCCGGGGTCCGGAAGGCTTCCTCCGGGTGCTGTTTGGCCAGACCGTACTTGTGGTTGTGGCCGCAATGCCTCGGCAGCGGGCCCAGGTATCTCCCCTGGCCGTCCAGTTGGGGCCACTGGTTATAGAGGAAACTGGCGTGCAGCGGGAGGTCTGTCAGCAAGCGCGTTGGCTTGGGGGTTGGGGCCCCCCAGTTGCACTGGTGCAGAGCGATGGACTGCATGCCCTCGAGCTTCTCCGCTGCGTTCCGGAGGTCCGGCAGCTTCCAAATGGATGCAGGACGCGCCCATTTACCCGACAGGTCGCACCACGTAGTGCCCAACAACATCAGGATGTCGATGAACAAAACGATCATGATGTTACCTTCATCCGCCCGCTTCTGCAGCTTCTCTGAGAGCCATGGGTACCCCCAAGGCCTTGTTTCGTCTCGTACTGGCTTGGGTCCGAAGTGATTGGCCCAAGTCACGCGCGACCACGTGCCACAAGGAGGGGTGACAATGATCACCGCGTACTTGCCCCCCTTGATCTGCTCCAGGACACCCTGCCGCTTGCCCTCGTCCGTGAGGTCGTGGTCCGGGTTCCTGAGAATGTCCCACTCTTCCAAGAGCACCTTGTAGCCCGCTTTCGAAGCCATCTCTCGCAGTTGGCTGCCCGTCGATGACTTCCTTTCCTCGCCGCTGAAGAGGTACAGCACGTTGAAGGTGCGCCCCGGCTCCTCTTGCCCAGCCGGGGCTACCTGCGGTCCTCAGTGTTCGTCCTTCCCCCCTTCGTTGGGGTTGGGACGACACAGATGCTGTGGGTGAGCCCCCAGGCATTTGCGGCAGCAGTGCACGCGGCTGCATGGGCCCCGGCACCTCTCTTGCGGATTGTTGTACTTGTAGCAGATCTGCCTGCCATCAAGTGTAGTGCTGTGCCACGCCCCCTCCTGCGCGTTGCCACCCTTGGCCTTGCCGCTGGCCCCCTTTCCTTTAGGCTTCCCCTTGTTCCGTCCTTTCGAACGGTCCATTCGGGACTCGCGCTCCCGGCCCCGACTCCTTCTCCAGCTCCTTGACCTGCTCTTGGCGGTCACCCAGCTGTTGCACGCCAGTGGAGTGGTCAGGAAGCGCTCCTTCACCAGGGGGTCCACCATGGCCTCCTCCAGAGAGTCCACCCAGCTGTGCCCTTTGTTGACCTTCTTGATGGCGGCCTTGCGGATCTGGTACTCGTAGGATAGCAGCAGCTCGAAGGAGGGCTGCGCCATGCTGCGGCCCTTGTCGTCCTTGGCCCTTAGACCGAAGACGTGCTCCCCCAGAAGGTGGTTGGCGTAGCGACTGAAGATGTTGGGCGTGATCTGCTGGAATGCCGCCTTGTTCGGGTAACGAAATGCGCACATCAGGATGGCGTTGGCCATGAGATCCAACCTTACCCGCAGCTCTTCCGGTCCCGATGGCCGCGAGTTCTGCACCGCCCCCTTCTTCACCTTGATCGTGCCCGTGCTGTGGTCGATGACCGCTCCGACTGGTGCCACATCCGCGTCCTCCCTGCTGACGAACTCGGTGAGGTGCATGAACCGCCACTCGCCCTGCTCGATCTGGTCGAACAGGTTCTCGAGGGTGCCGGGCGCCGGTGTGACCCTGTCCTCCATTTTCTGGCAGGTGTCCTCGTACTTGGACCGCAGCGCCGCATGCTCTGTTCGTGAGACCACTTTGGGCATGCTGGACACGGTGGCCTCGGCCTCGACCTTGTTGCGCGTTTCCACCCGCACCCTCGCTGCTTCCCATGCGTCGACCACCGCCGCGATGTTCACGTCTCCGCCGGCCGCATCTGGGTCGATGTTGAGTGTCCTCCGGCAGAAATCCCGGATACCGCCACGGTCGTCCGCCAGCACCGCAAACCGGCCGACTGTCCTCACCCTTGCTGCTGCCAACGCCACCTGCACATCCGGCGGCACCTCCTTGATGTCCAGCAAGCCACCGAAGTCGGGGTCCAGGGTCCCGATAGCTGCCCGCTGCGCCGCATCCAGCACCACCGCGCCGGCCATGACCCCCTTTCCTTTTCCGGCTCCAGCCGAAAGGTAGCAGCATCCATGCTGGTACCAACTGACCCTCGTGGCTCCCCATGTCCCGGCCCTTGCAAACAGATCTCAATCAAGAGCCGCTCTTGCATGCAGCTCAACCGCGCTGCATGCTACTATCCCTCCGACCCGACCTCCCCGACGCATGAAAGCTTGCCCGATTCCTCATGCGCCTGCAAGTGAGGTTGTACCTCAACCTCACCCTTCCTGCCCCCCCCTTTCCCAAACTGTCGGCCCCGCGCCTGTCCTTTTCCTGCCGACCCCTTTGGTTTGGGTGGATCTGAAAACGGGTGAAACAGGCTAGTCCAGCGACTCCGTGGATGCCGAAACCGAGGATGAAATCTCGCTGTCCTCGGTGGCCCCCGACTCGTCGCCCGCCTTGACACCCCGAGGGAAGCACTCCTTGCACACCCGGTACATGCCCTCCGGGGGTAGGTCCTCACCCAAGTCCTCAAACCGCTTGTAGTGCACCCCCGGGACACGATGACACTCTCCCCCCCGGTGGAGTATCCTCCTCTGCGATCTCCCCACCAGACTCACGAAGTATCGGCTCTTGTATCCCTCCGGCGTCCGATCTGGCTTGCTGGCGGTCTCTTCTCTTGCTCGCCTCGTCGCCGTCTTCCACCTCGACGATCTCCAGCTGATCCCTCTCCGAGGCCCGCCAGCTGTCCTTCCCGAGGATGCTCGCGAAAATGCCCCCCTGGAAGCTAGTCAGCCTCAGCTTCTGGTCCTCCACCTCGTTGGCGTCCATCTCTTGCCTCGCAAGCTTCTCCACGACCTTCTCCAAGATGGACTCCTCGTCCAGCTTGTCGGGGCTCCTCGGCCATCATCTTCTGCGCCTTCTCCACGTTGCCCCTGATGGACCTGACGTAGGCCTCGTCCGTGGAGGGCTGCCATCTGCCCAGCTGCTTGGCCACATAGTCGTCGACTCCCAGCGAGGCAGCCCAGGACCTCAAGGTTGCCCTTTCGGAGTGCTCCGACCAAACAGTACCCGCGCCCTGGCAAAGCAGAATCCCTCCAGGCCGTCCGACCCCTTCTAACTCATCCTGCTTCCGCTGGCTCATCACAAGCTCGCCCAGCAAGGCCTGACTCATCTGCGACGCGTGGTAGTACTTGCCCATGGCACCGATGAGGCCGGTGCCCTCGCAGTTGGGCAAGGCCAGGAAGAAGTCCCGATTGAACAAGCCGGCCTCCTCGCTCATGGTCTTCCACAGCTGGTAGCCAACCCCAAGCCACCTGGGCTCCTCCAGCCATGCCTCCACCGAGATGAAGACGTGCTGGATCTCGACCTTCTTTCCCGCTCCGGTGGTCTTGGTCCTTTCCAGAACCCCCCGAAGACCGCGGCCACTCATCTCCATCTTGCCGAAGGGCATTCCCTGCGTATCCGAGAAGCGCAGCGCCCCCCAGAGCTTCACCAACCGAAACCAGGCGTAGGCCCGGGGGTATCTAGGCACCCCCTCCGTCATCACGTATCTCTCCATGGCCATGATGATCTCTACCGGGATCTGCACAGCCTGCCGCCGTCCTCGCAAATCCAAGCTGCCCAGCTCCAGGTTGACCTCCTCCAGGGTGTTCTGGAGCGCAGGGTGCTTGCAGAGCCTTTCCCCCTCCGGCACCTCCCCAGCCACCTCGATGAACATGAGGGTCTTCATCAAACTTGTAGGGATGCTCTTGCCGCATGGCTCGGCCACCCGAAGCATGACGTACTCGATGAATTGCTCGATGGTCCGCGGCCATGGCACATTGAAGGTGCTGTACAGCCACGTGGCAACATGCCGCCAGGTCTTGACGTGCTTCCGCAAAGTGGTGGACCTCCTCCCTTTCCCGATCCTGTGCCAGGCCGTCCCATCTGGGTCCGCGTTCCACCCCTCAGCAGCTGGCAGCTCCGACTCCACGATGATCCTCTTGAGCATCACCGTCCACCTCGTCCTCTCCGATCTCTCGGCCCGATCTCGCAGGTCCATGTTGTCTCCAGCTCGCCCCACCAGCCTGCTGAGCCGGCAGGGCCAGCGTGCCAAGGGAGCTTTGCCCTTCCGGCAAGGCAGCGCTTCAAGATCAACGACCTCCGCCACCATTTCCCGCCGGAAGATCCTAGCCCGCTTGAAGCCAGCCGCCACCCAGTCCAACCCGCCTGACCGGCCTTCCACCCCCCACTGGATCCTGCCGGTGCTCCCGCACTCTTTGACCTTCTGGAAGAACTCCTCCAGCTCTTCCGCCGTGGCTTCACGCCCGAATGCCTTATCCAAGAGCTCGCGAAGGCCTCTCTTCGGCAGGTCGTCCAGTGTCGCGAGCCTGGCCGTAGTCCAGCCGCACACCGCCAGCCTGGACCACGGCTCAGGCCACTCCATCGCCGCGAGAGTGCCCCCCTCTACTCAAAACAGGCCTGAGCCTAAACACATGTGCCGTTTACGTGACGTTTCGTGGCAAGCAACCCATTTCCACATACATACATGCAGCTTTGGGGCCACGTCGCATACCTCAGGAGCGGGCGGCATCACGAGGTCTGTGGCGACTTGGATCTGCTCCTCCGTTTCTCCTTCAATGTGGACCTGCGCAAGCGCAGCCGAGTCAGAGTCATTGGGTAGATCCTCGTGTGCCGTCCAAACTCGGGCCGGACACATCAGGTTCATTGACAGCAATGGGGCAGCCGTGAGAAATACTGGACCCCGGAAAATGGAAGACATTGGTAAGTGTGTTGGGCGCCCCACAAAAACCGGGATTTGAGTCAGGTCGTGTCCTGCTTTCCGGGAAAACCACGCATTCCTTAGCGGGTAAACTAAAGAAAACTGGAAAGTTCTTACCAAAGGATCAATGACAATCCCTATCTCCAAGCAATCCAGGGTTGGGGGTGGGCCCTTGCTCATCTCGAGCTAAAGAAACAGAAACGGCTGTGCCCTTTTTTTGGGGTATCCTTTTGCTTTGCCAAAACCGCCATGCAACATTGCGCGACAAACCCTGATGTAGATCCAAGCATCAGAAAGCAGTTCCGGCCATGTGCAGTTGCGCAATCAAGCACTGGCCGGATGACGACGGCTGACTGGAGCTGCAGTTGTTCAGTGAGGCTAGTCCGGGGATGAGAGGATCAAGGTGCAAACCAAGTCTTTGAAAGGAACGGCACTTCTGCTTTGCTCCAGTGGAAATCGCATCTAACTATTAAGCAATGTTTGGCAAGCTGTCGCCAAACCGATCGATGCTGCAACAACCAAAAGATCGAAACCACGCTTTTTACGGTGGTAGCTTTCACGATGCGTAATCATGAAAGCATGCTGTGTCTGCCGTGTACTATGAGGCGCGTGGTTTCAAGCTTATCTGATTGACGGTTACGTGGTTGGGCGTGGCTTGGAAACAACACCCACAAGAGTACACTAGTGGCAACTATGCGGAATCATGGTATCATGGTTGATATGCCATAAAGCACGGTCGGTCCAGCAAGCTTATTTCAACAGACACATTCACTCGAATCAATCCTGAAAAAGGGCATGTCAGTTGGCGAAACTGAACAGTGAGTATGCAGCGCATGCTCGCATGCCAGAGAAAACCTTATGCATGAGAAGCGTTCATTTCTGGACAACAGATGTTCATCGACTGTACCTCTAGAACCAGGTTCGCAGTCCGGGCGGGTTTGGACGATCGACGCAACTCTTCAAAGGTCGCGGCATCTTTCTCGGGCCCCAAGCATGCTGAGGCATGTGGATCTCTTCGTCCGTCTGCCACTTGTCCCCAATGTCCTGAAGAAAACCCAAGCCGGGGGGGCTTTTCTCCAAATGGTGGACCCCCCTTTTGGCTGGTTTGGGAGACAATATCTTGAGATCCAGCATTGCACCCGCCCTGGTGCGCTCATGGCGGAGTGTATGTGCGTGCACGCACACATGCGTGCATGTATGCGTGCATGTGCGCATGTATTTGCGCGCGTGTCAAGCATGAACGAGATACGCTTCCTGCCAGCATGCATTGCGTGCTTTGGTCGTCCTTGCAGCCAGGCTTGTGTGTGTCCACGCTTGCGCCCGCCCCGTGCATTCAGGTGTCTGTGAGTCTGCTGATCCTTAGGTCCGCACGCCGTGCGTCTGTGATTGATAGATCAAGCGTCCAAAGTGTTCATCCACAGCTAATTGGTCCCTTCTGCAGGCTGGTGTAATTCTGTGCTCATCTGTCAATAAACACCCTGCTGCTCGCCACCTGTGATGGGATTAAGACATGTTGCAGTTTTCCGGATTGCCAAAATGACTGACTTTGCTTTCGGCCGCGAACCAACGGTTACCTAAAATCGTGCTTGGAATGCGGACCACGTGAGTGCCAGTCAAAAACCTAGTACTAAAATGGTCGACCCAGAACCATTTAACGAAGTACGAAGGCGGCCGCAACTATTTATGGTTGCGACTGTTCCTTACTAACCTTCAAATACTCCGGTTTGATTGTGACTCATGTGGCCATGGGTCAAAAGCCCGTGCCTCCAGTGAACATCCCAATCCCCGCTAAAATAGGAAGCCTAAAATGGGTGGTGAATGCACCTACCAACCAAAACGGGATCCAAAAACGGTTTTGACAACCACGGCCATGTAGCTGTTGCCTTCAAATTTGCGGGTGCAACCATTTTCCCGAGGGCCACGACCTGAACCGACAGCTCCCTCCTTGCCGCGGATGAAGATCCTGCAGCCGCTGGCTTCCTGCCATGAAATGTAAATCAGACGTCGGCTTCTCACTTCCCAGAACCTGGCGCTCAGCCAAGCCAACCCCAAAAAAAAAGAAACAAAAAACCTCCACCACATCTTCGGAACAAACAAATTGCGGAAGAGTCTCTCTGCACGGAGACAAAACCCGCGCGCCCCGAAAGCGGTGTGCCTGCAAGCGCTTGTGGTTCACACCCCGGGCGCCGATGATGACACCTGTGCCGCTCTCTTGATCTTTCGGGGGATGGCAGATCTCGCAAAAGGCAAGAGGACAGCAGATCCACAAGGGAGCCAACAAGCCATTTTCGCCGGCTCAAGAAGCATTTTCCTACAAGTCGAAACGGCAGTGAAACCCTGCACGCTCGTCGATTCGCCCTGAATAACTCAACATTGACCCGTGACAAACTTGCATCCAATTGAGATGCCTAGATTTCCCCAGAATGCTTCAAAAACGCGCCAGACCCTCTCAATGACACCCTCGAAGTAGCACCCTAAACTCTCAGAGCTCATACCCTCCCAAGAAACATGGAAGTGCACAGGCCTGTCTAAAAGGAAAAGTGGTCGTTCAAAAACGGCGGTCGCGATTCGTCCAAAAGCAGCCGGTGCTGATATCTATTCAGTCGGTACAAAATCCCACTTGTCAGACTTGTTGCAGGAGGTGGAAGGCAAGGCTGACACTGAGTCCGCAGCCCATGAAGGAAGCGTTCGGGTACTTCCTGAGCCGGAAAGAAAGAGAGGAACGCAAAAATTACACCATCGCCAACAGAACATGACCCAGCAATGAGAATGAGAATGAGAAAGTGGGGCTGTGTGGCCCTACTTTCTCATTGGCGGGTTTGTAGAACAGCGCAAGGCAACCCTCGGATTTTCGCCCCTCTGACCCAGAAAGTCACCGTTTTGAAATATATGCACCGCTGCACAGGCGCCATTCCCGTTGAACAAGATGCGTGTCAACCAAAACACACAGCTCGTCAAACGAACCCGCGGCAGGTTTCCTCTCCAGCACGGACTGCAATGCCGGCCAGTGAGCACCCATCTTGCTCGAGACGGGCTAACTCAAACGTATCCGCTTGGCACACTTGGCCAAAGAGCTGCGCAGTGAGCTTTGGTCACTGCTCGCTAAGTGTTTGTCATAGCTCAGGCAAACGGACGTTGCCACAATTAGACACCGCCCTTGGCGTGTGTCAACTCGAGCCAGGATCCATCATTTGAAGAGGCCAAAGAAACACAAGGCCTGTGACCAAGCCACTCCCCTCACAGGGCAGCTTTGGGCTTCAGCTTGGTCCTCACAGCACTCGAGTGCCTCTAAAGCCTCACCAGGTGGGCCTAGTGATGTAAAGGGCTTAGCCTCTCTGAGTGGTTGACCGCCGCTTTTTGCTATTGGGTCTCCTTTTGGTTTCCCTCGAAACCATACCACAAGGTTTCCCAAGCGAGTTCGGCCTCGCCCAGCCGGCAACAGAATCCATTGAAACTACTCCTGTTTGTTGCCAGCACGAGGCCTGGCCGGGAAAGGGAGGTTGTGGAAAAAGGCCAAAACGTATTCAAGCCAACGGCCACTTTGTGACACGTCTCTGGTTCCCTTTAGCTCGTTGCAAAGTAAAGGCCCAGGTGTGAGCTTGAGGGTTCATGCGCCCGGCACCTTAGAAACACTCCCCACCCAAACAAGATCAGCTAGCAGCAAACTGAACCCACCAGCCGCCACTTTGAGTCAAAACAAAAATATTTCGCTCAGGGCATTCTGTTGGGATGGACGACACCCCATGAAGACTGGGATTGATAACCCATCAACTGGTATACATATACCTATATATATATATATATATATGACCGGATTGAGTCCATCCACGGTATGGCAACCTACCAAATGGTGCAGAATCGCTGAAATGCAACCCAAATCTCCTTCTTGCATTCCAGCAACCAAAAGCTTTTTGTCGGCGGATCATGGCTCCATGCTTGTTGGGCTCCAGAATGGCTGTCTCCGCCCCCCACCCCACCCCACCCAACCCAACCCCACCCAACCCAACCCACCCCACGCCCCACCCCACACCCCCACGCGCCAACCCAACCCCACCCCAACCCCACCCCACCCAACCCAACCCACCCAACCCACCCCACCCAACCCACCCCACACCCCCACCCCACCCCACGCGCCACCCCAACACCCTACACCCAAAAAGCAAAACCCTTCCTGAACTCGGGGTCGCTGGCGCACTTCTCCACCAGCAGATCCAGCGCCTCGCTGACGCTCAGCTTTCTGACCATGGCCTGCCGCTCGGTTCGGAAGGCTTCCAAGGCGCCAATGCTCTTGAAGGATATGGGGGTGTCTGTCATGCGGGCACCCGTGTTTGGTGGTTTTAAAGGGAAACCAAGGAAAACCACCATTTCGGGGGTCCCCAAAATAAACGACACATCTGGAGGGCTTGTAGGCTATTTCTTGGGAGACTGCCCTCAAAATGGGTGGTTCTCCTATTTGACCCAAACCCCAAACCCATATGTGCCAGGGTCAATACTGGTGTCCCCAGGCATGGAATTTGCAAAGCACATCCCACATATCGGGGCTGCCCTCAGATCCCTCGCTAAAAGTTTACTTTTAGTGGACTAAATGGAAACTACCACTTAACACGGGATGGCTGGGAGCCACCAAGATATCTATGTGTGCATGTCAACCCCGCGGACTGCGGCCACCATCAGCCTGTGATGAAAATGGTTGGGATCTGCGGGTGGCACCCCGTTGGGGGCAAGCCCAGACCCGTCTCGATGCGAATGAGGGAGAGGGCCTGTCCTGAATCGATTCCATCACGAGGATCGGATGAAATGCCCAAGCCTTTTGATTCAGTGACCCAGTGTGCCCAGTTCTCCTGCTTCTGCCTTGCGCAGTTTCCCAAACAACACTTCTGCCTGGATCATTTCTTCTAAGGCGAGCTACACAAGGACTACCAAGGCATCTTGTGAATGTGCTTCCTGCCGATAGTTTTGACATCCTAAACCTAGTCACTGGCACTGACCTCCTAGATGCCATCCCAGTGGTCGAAATGAGAAATGCATTAATTCCAATGCCACAAGCACAAACGTGCTTATACACGAGCGGCGAGCCCATGTGCCCGAATCCAACGACGACCTGGTCTCTCTGTTTCGAGGACCAAACAAAAATGTGGCTGTCCTTTTGGCTTCCCTTGGCAAACCAACCAAAAAAGCCACCCAAATAGGAACTGCCACCCTTTCCATGTCCCTTTCCATGTCCCTTTCCATGCCCAAAAACCAACGGCTCATGTTCAGAAGCTCCCCCCATGTTCTTTCGCGCCTCCTCCAAGAGGGCAAAGGCTGGCGCCAGCCGCCGCCCGTCGCCCAGGGAGTGGTAGGTGAGGCTCACCTTCGACTCGGGCGGCAACGATGAGAAAGAAAGAAAGAAAGAAAGAAAAAAAGAAATAACAAAAAATAGAAACAAAAGAGGAAAGAAAAAGAGGAAAAAAAAGAAAGAGAACCGCACTATGGCCGTCGAGGTCCTAATGAGACGTTGGTGCGGCATCCAAAGCTTGCAGTATTGCACCCGACGCTCGGCAAAAAAACAAAACCTGAAGCCCCTTCGGGGACCGAAACAACAACAAAAACGTGTCCCGTTCGAAGGTGTCCCGTTCGAAGGTCCCAAGTCATTCCCGCCTGTGCGGCACTGGCGGCCAGCGCCTGGACCACGAACATCACCGGCTCGCTGTTGTAGAACGCCCCACAGCCCCAGCTGCCCGTGGCGACTTCTCCAAAGCCGGCCACGTCGTCCTCCCTGGCCCAAAGTCGTGCGCCAAATTCGCCGCGGAAAATGCGGGCGGCGCTTCTTTCTTGCTGGTGCGATAGGTATGACGGTGCTAAGAATGAACCCGGGAGTCCATTCAAGGAAACCACTAGGAATGGTTTATAGGGGTCAGTCCCTCAATCCCTAGCAAGTCTTTTCCCACCTTCAGAGTTGCTGGTTTTCTGTTATGGATGTGTTGTGCTTGCGCATGCCTGCTCGTCTCCCTCGCTGTGACAGCTCGCTTTGATCCCATGCTACACCTGGGCGATGATTCTGCCTGTAGCTGAAAGAATATTAGGAGTGGATAACGGGGTGTTCGTCCAACTGATCTGAGTGCCACGAAAGTGCCGAATGTCCTGCAAAGTTGGCTGTGCCAACTAAGGCTCTCTTGGAACTGGGTAGAAAAAGTGGCGATGCAGGCCTAGATGCTGGCTTCTCTGACGCGCTCCCAGCTTTCAACAGGCGTCTTACATCTTCCACCTGCACATCACCCGTACACAAATTGTTGGTTTCCTGTTGGTCCGGCGGCCAAAGCGCAAACTTCAATTGGCCGAATTGGGCTCGTCTCATACTGATCCCAACAAAAAGGCATGGCTTCCTTTAGTTCCCTTCAAACCAACCCAAAGACAGGCGCCCAAAAAAGGGAGGAGGCCTGTCTGTTCAGGAGGCCTCCCCTATCTCCCAACCCATCCCCAACCCCCAACCCCCAACCCCCAACCCCCAACCCCCAACCCCCAACCCCCAACCCCCAACCCCCAACCCCCAACCCCCAACCCCCAACCCCCAACCCCCAACCCCCAACCCCCAACCCCCAACCCCCAACCCCCTCGATGATCGCCTGGCAGCCAGGAAGCCCACGAAGGCCTTCTGCACCATCATCTCCAGGTGCTCCCGCTGGTATCGCTCGAAGCTGGCCTGGAGCTTCTTTTCTTCGAGCGTGGCCGAGGCACAGGAAGAGAGGACACCCCACCCACCAAGCCGCACACTATGAGTTCACACTGTGAGTTTACGATAATATGGGTGTGTCAATTGTTTTAGGGACCCTCTCCCCCCCTAAAAAGAAAAAGCTCAGGTGATATCCCCAACAGCATGCGGTGCTCTTTTTAGTTCTCGCAACACCCCGCAGCTCTCGGAGAACCTCGTGGAACCCTGGTGGAACCCTGGTGGAACCCTGGTGGAACCCTGGTGGAACCTTACCTCAGGGCCGCCCCGGACCACCCCGGAGCGTATCTGGGCTGAGACCCCAGAGCTGAAAGAAAGCTGTTGGGGCAAAAACAAATAAAAAGAAAGAAAAGAAAAGGCTTTCGGTTGGTTTCCATTGAACACCACAATAATGCAACACCCGAATTGAAACCCGATGAATACCTCCGAAAGATTCAGAGCGGAACGTCCAACCTATGAATGACAGCAAGCGGAGGACAAAAGGCGAGGTACTGCGCAACCAACAATAAGGGAAAGGAAGCTTCACAATGGGTGACGTTGCAAACCCCCCTCCGATGGAAACCCCTATGGATACTGGAATACCACCCACCAAATGAGACAAAACTGATGAAGGTACGACTAATACTGGGATAAACCAACCACCGAATTACCACATGGTGCTGGATTTTTCTACAGCAATTATGGTAGCCTGCCAAATGGCGAATTTAAATACCATCCCTCTTGTTTTATAGGGGAAACCACTACGAGGAAACCGACCAGATCTGACAAAACAACCAACAGGTGTTGACCAACCCGTTCGCAACCGCCCAGTGTTGCACTTGCCCAAGGCTTGCTCCCGGCCAAAGGAACGAGATCTCTTTTGTTGGCGTCAAACGAACCAACTCAGGAAGTCTCACAAAGTCTTGGGCAGACGAGCATGCAAGGCCCATCACAATTGGCTCCTTTTACTTGCGTCGGAATGGTCTCAGCTTCTCAAGCTCCGCTGTCCGCCGCCACCACCAGCGCCCCAAAAGGGATCGATTTCCCCGATAAGAACTGTGCCTTGATCGCATCCATGGCCACCACGGTGGGCCCTGTGAAGCGGTCCTGTTGATAGACAGAAGCCGAGAGGCCATTTAGGAGGAATCCGTCCATGGCTAGTGTGTCTGAGTTTAGGCGGGTATTTGCGCTTCTTTGAAAGCGTGCTCATGCAGTTGTGATGATGTGTGATCGAAGTACACAGTCAAAGGGCAAGGGGATCTGCACGACCTCTGCGTCTGTCAGCTTCACAGCTCGCATCATTGGAAGAACTTGAAAACGCGGAAAATCAAATGTGTACTTGGAACCCAAAGCCGCCGCTTCCTTTTAGGCTCGAACGAAACTTCCCAAGTCAAATCTCTGCATGTCGAAAGGCTGTTCGTGTCCAGTATCTTGCTCTCGACTAGCGGCCATGTTGAGTGTCTCTTTCATTCTTCTCGAATGGAGCAAACTGACTTCAGAACTGGCCGATGAATATACCCAGATCCCTGACTTGAATCCTAGATCCCGAAACGAGCAAGCTGGGACGGCTGGTGCTTGGGTGCTTTGGTTTTTTTAGGAGAAAAGGGCTCGTGGCGGAAAAGCGACCCAACTGCCCAGTACAAAGCGAATTTCTGCTTCGAATATTCCGTGGGTTGTGTGCGCTTATTGGACTCTCTCACCCCACAGCTTTGCCGCCCTTGCGCATGGTCGTACAACGTTTACATATACATACATATAAATATGCAATGCACATATCTCTACACAATACATATAAATATCGCAATGCACATATCTCTACATATATATATATGTATATACATGTGCATACATACATACATGTCATAGGCCCATGAAGCGTAGTAAAAACCCACCTCAATTGGCCCATGGAATCGGTGTCCTTCTCCGGATCCAGCAGTGCTACCTTCTGCATCGCGTCTTTGGGGGCCCGGCCGTACCATTTCACCTCACCCACGTGCGCATGGTTCCGGAACTTCCCCAGGCACCAAACGGGGATGTGTCTTCTTGAGGCCACCCTTTTTGTGCTTGATTCAATGGGAAACTAAATGGAAGTCCACCATGTTGGGAAGGGGTGTCCCCATTTTGACACAAACAGATCCATGGATGCGTGCGGCATGGAAAAACATCAGGCCGATTCACCCGCAAAGTGGCTGTGGGTCAAAACCAATGATTTTGGGGTAGGTGCACTACCCGTTTTAGTCTATTTTGGGGATCGGGATGTTCACTGGGGGTACGATTTGGATTTTGACCCATGGCCAAGTGGGAAACAACTATCCTTCGCCCCAAAGAAAAAGGAGCCTTCGCAGCGCTCAGGGGTTTCGTGTGTCGACAATGCGCATCGCGGCCTCCCCGCGCCTTGGCATAGCGCGGGGCCCCCTTCAAGATCCAGGCCTCGTGCTTGTCCATGGAGAAGGGGCTTGCCACAGGCTCCTTCCTGTGTGACATGCCCTTGAACAAGAACTTCTCTTGTCACAAAATACGGGGATCTAGGATCTCCGAACTTGGGGAGGTGGGTTCTTTGCGTGTCCCTTTCAAACCACCAAAGGAGAACCCTGAAGCAAAACACCGAACTGCTTCTCGCGCCCTGGGCTTGGGAGGTGGCGATTCAAGTCACTTGGGTATGGGTCAAAACTCCCCGTCCCCCAGTGTGCATCCCACTAGACTAAAGTGGGTGGTGAATTCACCTACCCCAAAAAGGTACCATTGGTTTTAAACCACAGCCACTTGGGTATGGGTCGAAATTCAACGACCAGGAGATCAGGTTTTGGTCCATGTTTCCATTTATCAGGGCAACCCATTTTGAGGTTGCCTGTTTATGGACCCGCAGCCACTTGATGGACACATCCAAAGGCCAGGTCTGCGGCTCTCCTGGGATCGATCGGCATCTCCAGCAAGCTCCGCGCGCACATGGCTCCAAAGTCCGGGCGCTCGATGAACATGATCTCCTCCTACCGGTTTGCAGATGCAGGCGTCCTGGAAAGTAGAAACAAACACACCATGTCAAACATCGTTCTTGAAGTTCGGCCTCTTTCTAAGGGTGAAAGACGGCACTAAATTTGTCCCTGTCCATAAGTAAACAAGGACAACAAAACCTGAACGCGGATATTGTCCCTTTGTCTCCCCCCCCAATTTTCAACAAAGGCAAAGGAAGCCGAGGAGCGAGTCCTGGACGCACCCGTAGCTGAGCCAGCCCCCACCGAGGCGCTTGTTCGCGAAGTCCACCACGCACTTCTCCCGCTCCTCGTCGAAGACTCCGAAGACAACCCGCGGAACCTCAGCCACGCCTTGGTGCGGTCTCACCGCGCCTATGGTCGGTCCATTTTTTTTAGGCTCCATGCCCGGGGGAAGGGGCAATGGAGACTCTGCCACAAAAGGAAGGGGAAAACAGCACTGGGTGCCTGAGAAGTACATTGCGCAATTCTTTATTATCTTTGCTGACCCACAGAAGTGAATTGGGCCATCGTAGATGATCCTGGTGTACTGGCATTGTACAACTTGCAAGTAATCTGCAACTAAAACCTGCGAAGATCTTGTTCCTTACTTTCATTGCTTAGGGAAATACGTGCAACTTGCACAACTCAATGGAGAGTCGAAACCCCCAGCCAAAAGTGGCGACAACAAAACCAACAAGAGCCGCCAGCTTTCCAAGAAGCTACTGTATCGAACTCTCACGCACCCAAAGAATCCCTGGCACAGCCAAGCACATATGGGCATGAATCGAAATTGGGGACAATTGATCCTTGGGTGGACATCATTTAGGTGGGGCTTAAAACGTCCACCAACCACACTCGTAAAATGATTAATTGCTTTGCTCGTTGAGTCGGGTCGAACCATCTTGCGCAGCTGCTCATCATTGCCTGGCCTAGAATCATTGCTGCAAGAATTGAATTCTGATCACTGCCTGAGGAAAGTCCGATGCTTCGTGGGTCCGATGCTCCTTCTGAAGATCCCCTCGCAAGAGCAAAGCCCGTGACCCCAACAGCCCGAGCTTAAGCTGAGCCCAAGCACGCGCTTCTTGGCAGCTCCTGTGGAACTCCTTGGGATCCTCCATGCGGTACAAGGCCATGACCACGGGCTCATGGGCGACGTACTCCGTGCTTTGGTAGTGCTTCCTCACATGTTCCAGCACCTGCTCCTGGCAAGTGGGATCAAATCAGAACCTCGAATACATCAAATCCCAGAAAAACCGAGGCTCGAAGCGTGTAAGCAGGTCAATCATCCAGCGCCGACATCCGCGCATCCGGCGCCTGGACGGGGTTGAATCGCTCCACGGCCGTGAAGTAAGCGCCCTTGTGGATCTCCGTGGCCTTCTGCCAGTTCTCCGCAGTGGCCCAGTCCTGACGCCCAGACAAGCAACTCCGGGCGGACGGGGTCCGGGGACCGGGGGCCTTTTGAGATTTTGGTCTTCAACAAGGAGCCGCGCGAAACCCGAAACCTGAGATTGGCGGGAAGGAGATGAAGTAGTGACAGTTCGTTCATTTTTTCCACGACCAGAGCGGGTACCGTGGTGAACACCTAAGGGAGAACGTCCTCTTGATCTGCGCGCGCAGCAAAAACCAGACACCTTGCTTGGGACGGTTCCCACAAGAAACCAAGGTAAACCCAACCATTTGGGAGAGGTCACCACTGGTATTTTTACGCCATGGTCAAAGTTTCTTGTACGGCCTATAGTCATGGCTCCCTCAATAGGAATCATGATACCGGTCATTCAGGATCCTGACAGGTGGATGACCATCCCTGTCAACCCCCCGTGAGTCACAATCCAAACCAGGTATCAAAAATGGTCACCCAGAACCATGTAAAGAATTAAGAAGGTGGCCGGCCGCAACCATTTCTGGTTGGGATTGTCCCTTACTCTCCTCCACTTGCCCGGGTTTTGATTGTGAATCACATGTGGAACCCCACCTCCCAACCTCACCCCGGCAGTCCCTGAGGCGCTCGTGGGTCTCGGTGAAGACGGCCACCCGTGCCACCCCGCCCTTCAGCTTCTTCTTTCGGCTCTCGTCCAAGCCCACCCTCCGGCCGATGCCCCCGCCGAACTTGTCCCCCAGGTAGGAACCGTAGTAGGACACCTGCTGACCTGCGCAAGGTCTCCTTGAAGTCAAGGCATTTGGGTTGTCAAGCTGCCTGCCTGCCTGCAACCCAGGACTGGTTCGAGTTCGGAGGGGACTGAAACCCGGAGGTTTTGGGGCTCATCCCATGTTATCTATGGTGGTTCAACGTGGAGTAACCTCTTCCAGCCGAGGTGGGCACGCTCAGTGTTTTGCCTTGGATCATGTTCAATGGCCATGTGGGCTTGTCGATTCAACGGCTGGCTGGTTTCATGCCCGCTGATCCTGATTCGGTTGACCCTTGGAATCCATTTCTCGGGGCCTCGGTGCCATTGTGACAAAGGGATATACAGCAACAAAATGTACAGTCAACTAGTACTGTAGACAATGGGCATATTGCAGAATAGTCCGTCATTTGCAACTAGAGGCATCTTCCAACATCCCCCCCCCAAAACAAATAAAACGGTGGACGTGTGCCAAATAGGGGAACTCCAAAACTAGGTGGTGGTTCTTTTGGCTTCAAATTCGAGGCAAAAAAATGAAATCAGTTTCCCCTTACTTCCTTACTTGGGGGCAAGAATTGTTTGGGGATTTGAAATTGTGGGAAACTGATTCAAGCCACCAAACCACCGGGCGCCAAACAACCAAACATGGGGAAGCTGATATAAAAAGTACCCAGCAAAACCAATGAGCTCAGGTGATAACTCCAACGGAGCCGGAAGCCTTCCGAAAACCTCCCCACAAAGCCCATGGTGTGTGTGTGTGTGCGTGTCCAAATCGGGGAACTCTCAAGATGCTGGGTTCCTGTTGGCTTCTCTTTGAACCAAGATATAAAGCAATTGCCCTCAATACAACGCACAGAAACAAGGCGGTCCTGTTGGCTTCGTTTTTAACCACTCCAAAAGGGGTACCCTCTTTCCACCAACCATGGAAGTGGACAGTGACCGGGGGCCTCCCCAAAAGGACAGTAGCCTTCCAAAACCCCGTGAGCTGCCAAGTTGGAGGGAGGCCTTCGAACCCAAAAAGCACGACACATGAAGCCAAAAAAGACCAAGACCGACAAAATACTAAAAAACGAACCAAACAAAACAAACAAAACCTGCAAGTGCTCCAAACCAAACCCAACATCAACCACCAAAAAAAGCACGCGCAGATCCGATGCCCCGTCCGCCTTCGCAGCCCGCGGCCGGTCGCCGGTGCTGCGCCCAGCGCATCGCCGAGGCCGCCGAGGCCGCGGACATCGCCAGGCGCCAGCCCCGCGCCATGGCGAACGGCGAGCGAGTCGCGGCGAGCGAGGCGAGGCGAGTCGGAGGGGAGCAACGCGAGCGGGGCGACGTGTCCCACAACAAACGCCATGGAAGAGATTTACCCATGGGAACCTGGAAAAAGTCCATGTCCAAATAGACTAGAAATGGAAATGCAGATGGAACCTGGAAATGATTTACCATCAAACGCATGAAATGAAAACCTGATTTACCCATGGGGACCTGGAAAATGCATGGAACCAAATAGACTGAACAAAAATGGTTCCTATCTATTTGTGTTAGTGGAATGTGAACCAGGTGCTAGAGTGAAAGGAATCTGTGTGGAAGGAATCTGAGTCAAGCCGGGAAGTTAGTGTGAAGTGAATCAGGTGCGTGCCCTTGTCTTTTGGCCTGATCTCTTCAATGCGCAGAATGGTGAAGCATTCCGGAGCTTTGAAAAGCAGCTGAGACTGCGTGAGCACATGGGAGCACGGGTTGTCTGATCATTGGGCGGCATTCACGATGAAGGTTTGTGCCCAACCTCTTTCTGCGACGTTTCCTTTGGGACCTTTTGCTTGACCACATGGCCGTGGGTCAGAATCCAAATCGTACCCCCAGTGAACATCCCAATCCCCACTAAAATCGGTTCTGAAATGGGTGGTGAATTCACCGTACCAGAACGGTTTGGACCCACAGCCACATGCAAAACAACTTGCCGGCCTCTGGCCAGACGGCTCTAGGCTCGGCGCTCGTAGGGGATGATGATCCTCAGCGCAACCCGAAAGCGGCAACCTGTGGAACAGCCGCCCAGCGCAGGCGGAACGGGTGAATTCGTTGAGGGTGGCCGTTTTGGGGTGGGTTTCAAGGGCAACCAAAAGGAACACCTGCAAATCTAGCCAAAGCAGACAAAGCCCAAGAAGCTCTCCGCGCTAATACGCGTGCGAGAACTGCTTGGTCTCGGCGCAAGGAGCCCTGGATGTTGCTCCAGGGATCCCACTTCTTGGGCCCGATTTGGAGGATTCGAACCCGCCGACCGGCGGAACATGCCGTGCTCCACCTAGTTCCCCTTTAAACACAAACCCCAACAAGACTCGCCTTAAATGGGCCTTAAACAGATCATGCTTAAAACCGAAAAAGAATACAGGGGTCATGTGCGTGAGGGTTCCCCTTTGTGGCCTTAATGCCATATGTTGGGGCAAGAAAAAAGAGACGAGCCATAGTGTGGATGGACGAATTCCTGCACCACCCAAGAAACCCTGGAACGACTCGATTCCCCCAAAAACAACAACAAACAATCCCAAAAACAACAACAAACAACGCTTTCCCCTAGTGTCATTTCGCGCAGAGAGGGATTTCCTCCCTCCACAGCGTCCCTCCGTCCCGCGCGACCAAGGCGCTTCTTCACCAAGCGCTGCGGCTTCCAGCCGTCCGGGGGCACGTAGCCCTCCACGTACTTCAGCATGTACCTTCTGTCAGCGTGGCTTTTCTTTTGGACCGGGGGAACCCCCCCCCCCTTTGCCCGCTCCTGAAATCCCCAAGCCACCAACCCAAACCTGATCGCACACTGCAAAGGCTCTGCCCGGGTTTTAAACGCTTGGAAACGAGACAGTCATGTTCGAAAGTCCAAGTTATCTTCAACATGGCCCAGGTGCTTTGAATGGTTTGCATTTCCTGTACTTCCTGTTGCGGTGGCAGAGCATGGTGTACGTGGCTGGAAGCTGCTTGCTCCCGGGCAAGCTATTCCAACGAACACCTGTTTGTTAGTATTGACGCCCTGGACAAAGTTGTGATGGTGTAGGCAAAAGCCCATTGGTTGCACCAGTAGGTTTTGCCATATGGGGATGTCACCGTGTTCAAATTATTGTGGAAGGAACATAAGCCATGGTCAATGCTTATTGTGTCCCCATGTTTTTTCTAAGTAAACTCCATTTACCTCATGGTACTAACCGGTGTCCCTAATGTCATCCCGATGACATATTGGCTGTTGCTCGCACGGTCAACTGGCAGTCAAATCGATGAGTCCAGCAGAAGTCCCTCGACAGAGGCACCGGATCAGCCTGTTGTACTCGGCCAGCATTGCCTCCGCGGGAAGCGCACACAGCGGCCCCGTGTTTTGCCCGCTGGAAATTCACCGGCTGCGCCCAGGTTCTAAGTCAAATGAAAGAGAGACGCCCTGTAGTCAACAGCCTGTGATTTTTTTCGGAGGCGCCCACAACAAAAGCTGCCAGTCAACCAAATGGGTGTGTCTTTTTTTTTAGAGGACCCCGCAAAATTGCAGTTTCCCTTCACCTTCCCCAAGCCACCCAAAAGGGGTATCACAAAAGACGAGCCTTTCAAATGCTCGTGCTCCAGAAAAGTCCCATCTCGCCTTCCTGATGCGGATCTCACGTGTGTTCAGGCGATTGCCCTGACCTCAGCGCGGCCGGCGTGTAAGAGGACAGGCCTCCCATGACAACTTGATGTAAAAAAAACGGGGGGGAAGGACTCCTTCCAGCTGTGAGTGAATCTAGAAGTCTCCCCTCAAACACATCAGTCTGGACGAAAAGCATCCCCAACTGGCACGCCAAACCCTTCGCCTGGATGACCCTGCTCCTTTCTGTCAAATCATCAAATCTTACCGTCCAGTGCCTGAAATTTCTGCGACTGGAGAGTGGCCCACAAAAACGCCCCCGCCCCTTTTGTTGGAAACCGCAACAAAATGCGCGCCGCAGCGCACCGCTTCGCCCGGCTCGCGCACGGCTGGGGACCTTCCCCTCGCATCTCCCTTGGCCGAGAGGCGGTCGTAGATGGGCGGCGGCGAGGGCGGCCGGATGTCCGGCTCCACCTGCCGGTGATGGGGAAAAAGTTTGGACATGAAGATGAGCCAAACACAAGGATGTTTCCACAAAACTAGACCCTTCTCAGGGGCACCCTTCTGGGCCTTTTGGTTTGCCTTTGAAACCGCAGAAGATGGGATAGCCCTAAAAAAGCGACACACCTTATGGGTTTAGGAAGCTGGCCAGGAGATACCAACCGTGAGTTGCCTCTTGTGCGGAGGACGCCCAAAAAATTAGCATTCAAGGAGGCTACATCAACAGCTGGGGCTGTGGACCTGTATCCTGAGGTTCTGAACTTGGGAAATTTAAATATAGTGATAGATTGTGTCTGAAACGCCTTGATGGCTTCTTGCATTTCTTGCATGTGTGAATGCTTGAATGGGTATTCAAGCACTCCGTTGGTTGGAACACCTCGTTTTTGGACGGATCAAGCCCAGAGCTCCGTTTTGAACAGCCCCTGGCGGAAACCAGAGCGCCCTGCGGACCGGAGTTCTGAAGCCCCATGTTTTTTTTTGTGGGAAATCTCTGTCCCCCATGCCCCCCAAACAAACAAAATATACGACCCGTCCATCTTCCTGCACGCGGAGGGAACATGAAGGATTTGCTGGTTCAAAAGGGAGTGTTGGCCAATCCCAATCCATAATCTTCAGACCAAATGTTGACCCCTGATGAATAAACCCCTCAGTTGTTTCTTTGCTGGTTATTTTTTTAGGGGGAAGCCGGGGGTTGGAAGAAAGGATTCTCCAAGCTCTTTTCTGCTCCCATGCACACTTTCTGCGCCAAAACTCGAACTCTGATTTGCGACTGCAAAAAAAAAGCCTTCCAAAAAAAGGGCCCCCACCCTGACTATGCTGCCAAAAAGAGATTCCGCCAATCCAAAAAAAGACGGGCCCCCCCACCCCCCCACCCTACCAAGCCGAGTTTATCGCTCGGCATTTAGCTCCAGCGAGCGCTCGAGCTTCGTCTCTGGGCCCGCGGCTTCTTCCAGCAGCCCCAACTGGCGCGCGCGCGGGCTCTGGGCTCTGGGCATCGGATCGGAAGGGATCGGAAGGGACCGCGGATTCCGGATGGGATCGGCTCGGACTTTTTGAGGGGAGGCTGGTCCGGGTTCCAACAGCTTGGGGCGTTCAATGAGACGCAAATGAGGACTCTCTAGATTTCCCACCAAAGCCAGCTCTCAGAAATGGGAAGATGCGGACAACAAACTCGGTTGCAACCCGCACAGGTCCCCTGAGTTCACCGGACCGTGTCGCAAGCACTTCCATGGCACACGGCACCAGATTTCTCAGAAGCCGAGCCTGGATCTTCTTGTGTAAGTAATCCAGGCGCTGCTCTCTCAAGAAGCGGTCCACCTGCCATCCCCAGACGCCCGGAAAGCCTGCTTCACAAGGCCCAAATGAGTGCCTGGGAATCCGATGGCATCAAGCAGACTATTGCAAAACCAACGGCTGCAAGCGTTCTTGAGCGCTTCAAAGCAAATGGTGGTGGAGATGCTTTGGTACTTCTCTGGGCCAAAAGGAACCCCTCGCCAGAGAGCTCGCGCTTTCTCAGTGCGGGTGGCTCGTCTTTTTCTGAGGCTAGCCCTTGTCGAAGCCACTCAAACCGCCCGTGGAACTGGCTGACTTCCGCCTCCTCAGAGGATAGGCCGATGGGCAGCTCCACATAGGGCAGGGGCTTGAACCTCGGGCTCGGGCCGGGCGCAAGGACGAAAGGAGATCGAGCTGGGCAGGCTTCCAACGGAAAGACTGTCTGAGTTGGTTCTGTTGCGTTTTCTTAGATGTTTGAAGGTGTTCCTGTTTTTGTTGGAAACACGGCATGTGTTAGAACAGAAAAGAGGGACATTCATACACCTACCTCAAAGCAAAAAACAATCCTCGGACACTCTTTCCAGAAATAGCCTCTCACTGCGCCAAGAGTTCTGGGAGAATGTTTGCTGTTAGGACTTTCTCAAACTTTGTGTGCTTTTGGTTTCCGGCAGGGCTGATCCAGTTGTTTTTTTTTTTGGAAGGATATCCTACTTAAAACTCCAGTTTCAAATGGAATTGCGAGTTAAACTTTGCTTGAATAAATTGTGCTTAGACATTGATGATATGTGAAGGAAATGCTACTGGAGAGGAACTCCTGTGTAAAAGCGCCCAAGACCTATTGGTTTTGGGCGCTACCCAATAGGTTATGGCGCTACCAACATGGTTGTAAATGGATATCATACATATGTACTTTCTCGAAAACCCATGAAGCTAGGAGGCCATCTACCAACACGGCAACCTGTGGTTCACATGACGTCATGATATCTGGGATCAGCTGTAGCCATATTCGACCAAAGGATCTGGCCAAGGGAACCTCTCCAAATGCCCTGCCGGCTGTGGAAAGTTCCGGAACGTTGAACAGTCGAAGATGACCACTCTGTTCTCTCATCCATGCCCTGAGAGAAGCACGGCTTGTCCTCAGCCAGGCCCCACCTGGCTGAGTTGGGAGATACCTGCCGGTCTTTGCTGCTCTTTGTTTCCCTGTTTAGTCGTGTGGCTGATTGCCCCTTGAGTCAATGTTAGAAATGTGAAGGTAGCATCAGAAACAGATCATTAGGGCGTGTATGTGTGTGTGTGTGCGTGCGCGCCCCTCCTCTGCCCTCCCGGCCCCTGCCTCTTGCCCTTCTTTGGCACCCCTTTCACCCTGACCTTCCGCTTGACGCCTGCGCTCGGAACGTCCAAGGCTTTGACGCTGGTGGCCGGATACCCCAAATCAGCCCAAACAGGAACCCAATGGATCACCTATTTGGCTGTGGGTCAAAACCGTTTTGGTACCATTTTGGGGTAGGGCACCACCCATTCTAGTCTATTTGCGTGGGGATTGGGATGTTCACTGGGAGTACGATTTGGCTTTTGACCCATGGCCATTTTGTATAGCCGCCGAGGGCTGTGCCTGTGTCGTCATAGAGTACAAGGGCGCTAGAGTCCTCAGGTACAATGCCTCCCTTGTAACGCAAGCCGAAGAGGAAAGAAAGCTCAACTCGTGCCCTGACTCAGATCGTTCGCAGCGCTTGCGTTCATGAGAATGTGTTCATGGAGTTGTTCAGTTCCCAAGCAATACTTGCATGTTTCCCTTTCTGCCCGCACCTGCGACATGCCTTTCTTCCCACATCTGCAACACACTGGGGGCGGGGCCTGTCCACTGTCAGCCAGTACCAATGCCTGGATTCGTGGATTGGTCAGGCGTTTGCGATCGCAGGGTCTAACATCAAGACTCATTCCCAGTGCTCTCAGGAGCAGGGGAGTAGTGCTCAGCGGAAACTGTGTGCTTTGATTTCTCCGCATGCGGAGAAGCGCCTGCAAGCACTCATGCATTCTGGGCTATTGAACAAGCCAGACCTTGCCAGCTACACGCAAAGCTTGCATTTTGTTGCATCCAAGGATCATGGTCAAGCAAAAGCGTGGGAATGCAACACAAAAGGGCCGCAACTTCCCACGCGTCGGATGCCCGCAGCGTCCACTATTGCATGCAAGGGCTTCAAAAGGTTTCCATCGAAATCCGTCCGCCTGGGATGCATCTGAAACCACAAGGGAGTCCGACATGGCGCCACCATGTGTTGCCAAATGGGCCGCGCCCTAGGGATCAAAGCGATCGCTACAAGCAAAGGCCCTTTCGCCGCTTCTGACTAGCGAAGAAACACGAGAAGTACCCTTTGCACGACACCAAAGCGAGCTCCTTAACCGTCTGACTGTCGAAGGGGTCTATCCGGTTTGAATTGGCTGAATCGGGC
Source organism: Effrenium voratum (assembly GCA_963377175.1). Classification (NCBI taxonomy): domain Eukaryota; class Dinophyceae; order Suessiales; family Symbiodiniaceae; genus Effrenium; species Effrenium voratum. The sequence continues at coordinate 148,789 of CAUJNA010000555.1, read as the reverse complement.
TTTGCGCTTGGAGGGTGTGGCTGGTCGCATCTCCAGCGACATAGAATAAGAGACAAATATCGGCTGGGTTTGCTACAGGTGGCTGCACAGTCTGTGGTTCTGTATCTTTCCTGGTTTGAGTGAAACACTGCGGTGCCCAATCCTGCCACATCGCACCTTTGCAGACATATCCAAGTCCTCATCTCTGCACAAGGTCGCGCTTTTGCACGCTTCGCTTAGCTGCACAGACCTTGAAACCCGGCGGTACGAAAATTTTGCAGTCCCAACAAGTGGGAGCCTTCGTTTCACAAACTGCCCCTTAGGTTTCATCATCACGAAGCGTGCTTCACAGGCTCATTCCACCTATGTTGTTGTGTGCGTGCATGCTGGCTCTGAGATTTCCAGAACGCCTTGCTTGTGTCTCACATGTCTGCGCGCTCTGATCGCCGCTCTCAGAGAGGGATCTTGATGTTCAGGAGGCTCCTGCCAGTTCTGTTCCAAATCACAAGGCCCGGAAGCTGCCACTGCGCTTCGCGAGGGGTCGTTTAGGCAACCTGGCTTGTGTTTGTTTGAGGGTATGTGGCTCTGTCCATCTTCAAAGGCAAACAGAAAAAATGAGTGTACGGCGATTCTGACACATACTGCGGATGGGCGAAATCCTGCACTAAGAAACCCTGGAAATACCAACAAACAACGGTTTCAACCATGGTTTCAAGGTGGCGCGAAATGGATTTGACCGAGGCCACGGCGTCTTCTCGATGAAGGCGGGGATGCGCCCTTGGCTGTTCGATCTCGAAATCAGAGAGGCATCTGAACACGGGAAACATAGTATGGACTCGGACCCAAAAGAAATAGATTTCGGTGTTGCTTTTGGTGTCCCTTTACACCAAGGTGAAAAGGGAAATGCAGGCCCTGTCAAGATGTAGTGGTCAGCTGGTTGCAGAGGAGCCATGGCAGACGCAAACCCACACCCACCCCGGAATCTGCGGTCTACCCTGCCAGTCGCACTCCGGAAAAACGCCCGGGGGCCGGGGGCGCTGAGGTGCTGAGGTGCTGGGACTGAACCAGGCCCCGCACCCTTCATGTAGGGATCCATGTGGGAGAACCTGTTCACCGCCTTCTGGAGCTCCTTGCGACGCGGAGAGCTGGAGCGCAAATCCGCTGTGTCGGGGGCGCCTCCCTTTTTTGGGGGAGGGGACAACCGCCCTCCTGACTCTTGACCACAAAAAATGGGGTGCCCTCCAAAAAAGACACACGCACCATGTGACAAGCTCAGAAGTTGCAGAAAAGAGAAGTCTAAGTCAGCCCAAGGCCAAACCAAAACTGCCAAGGCTGCTATGGTTTGGCGTCAGGGATGATGGTGTGAGGGTAGAAGGGCATCCATGTACAACGAAAAGGCATGGAAAACAGTGTGCGAACGGGTCTGTCATTCTTTGAGGGTACTTCTGTCCAAAGAAAACCAAAGAGCGACCCTCCATTTTGGGGGATCCTTTTTTGACACCCCCAAGTCGCATGCCGCGAATCAGAGAAATCCGTTGCCCTATGGCCTTCTGGTTGCCAGCCAGGTACTTGCGAATGTAGATGATGTCAAGCATGCTGATCTGGGAGGCCTGTCAGCTTCCAGCTGCCAAGTTTCTTGTGACGCAGTTCTGCAGAAAGGACGTGGTCCCCTCAGGACTGCGGATGGACCAAAAGCCACGGACGGATGGACCCGATTCAGCACTGGTTGATTAACGCCACCCATCCCAACTGCTGCCTGGCAGTGGATTTCCTCCATAGCAATAACCAAGCCGTGACCCTTGATCACGTCTCTTTAAGAACCAGATGACCATCTGCAGACCAAACCCCAAGAAGCCCGTGCTTCCTTTGATTTCGTTTTGCATACCGACCAAACGGAGGCTGTGCCACCATATTGAGAAACTCCCATAGTGCTGCCACTCAATCTGGGCTGTTGAAAAGGTGTTGTTGGTCAATCCTTTGGGGAAGACCACTACAAAGGACCCAGACCAAGTCCATCTTTCATAACCCAAGGTATGTAGTATGGATCTTGGAGCTACTTGACCAACCCCACCTACCTTACCACACTTTCCCACCCTACCCAACCCTTGCCTATGGCCCGGCCCCGCTCAATGCGACCAGCCGGCTTCGCGCGGCTTTTCGCTTCGCGTTCCAGCCCCCGCGCCTTTGGTGGCGGTGGGGGGTCGGTGCCAGGAGGCCCTGCGCACAGGACACATCTCCAGTCTGCGCCACCGGAGTTGCCTTTTTTCCAGCTCAAGCCAACGGTCAGCTTCCTTTCACTTCGCCTGGATCGGTTTTTTGTTTTTGGTGTTCCAGGGGTGGCTCCAAGGGAAACAAAAACCCGAAAGTCCCCCGAGTTTCAGACAGTGGAGCTGATGTGTTGGGGCCGCAGTCGCAGAATCAATCCCACCGACTGTACAAAAAAAAAACATGTTTCTTTGTTCTGTTCCTTTCCCCTATTGAATGTGCTGGCTCAGAAGCAGCTTCCAAATCTTCACAAAGTGAGGAAGGGCAACACGTGAACCTGTGAATTCTGACATGTAACTTTCACACCATGGTGACAGGCTCCAGACACCATGAAAAGCATCGGGAATTGGCAGGTACGAGACAAAAATGGCTTTTGAGTTTGGTCCCTCGCTCTCCCCGCTTCATTCAGCGGGGCTCCACGGCCGTGGATCGGCATTTCTTCGAGCTGAGGCCGCGGGCGCTTCGGAAAGAAGGCCTTGGCATCCTGGCGCGCGCAAAAGGGCGCGCAGAAGGCCGTGAGAAGCCCGGCGAAATCCCTGCGTCCCGCTGGGAAGGCCACGAGGAACTTTTTTTTGACACTGCCGACGGGAAGCATGGACCTTTCACTGAAAAGGTCCCCAAAAAACATCTAGGGGAAGACGGAGTCGGGCAAATCGGGACACTGAGCACTCGTGTGTAAGGACATAGGAAGGCGAGTTGTTTGATCTTTCATAGACGATCCAATCTCCACAAGTTGAAGATCAAACCGACGCTGTTCCCCACACAACTGTGCAATCACTGGCATCTGTTCGACCACAACTCCAGTGCTTGTGGAGATTGTGACCGGGATGTAGCTGAAAAGGTGCAGGCAGGTGGGTCGTCTCCGTCTAGCTGACGAACAATGGCCTCAAGACCTGTCTTCCCTGACGGCACAGATTCAGGCATTTTATGATATTATGGGCATCGCATGTGTCATGTTTATTCAAACCGGCGACTACTCGTGACATCAGACCTTCTGAGGTTGGCACAGGGGGGTTGGCCCCAATAGGCAATTCTTTGTGGCATGCTGCTTGCCATCTTTTTTGCTTGCTTGTGCTCGTAGAAAGCCATCATGTTTTGAAATCCCCCGACTGAAAGAACGATCAGGATCTGACATGAGCATGGGTCTTTGGTCCACCGTCTTGAGTTCGCCCTTGCTCAATGGCGGGGGGGATCTGCTCTCCGTTCAGTACTCGGTTTGGACTGGCTGGCGCCTTCCTGTTTCCAAAAGTCGCGAAAACACATAACCAACAAATAGATTCCTGCTTTTGGCCTTGAGATTTCGGTTTAGCTTACCCGACAACCCAGTTACACAATCCTTCTTTCTCGTGCGCACCCCACCGGCTTAGCTGAACTTACCCCAGCATTCTTCACGTGCCATTGCCCCCCGCGTAGAACATGAGGAATTTCCATGCAAACCACAGACGGGCATGCGGCAAGTACCCCGAATGGTCAACACAAAAACCTCTCGCAAGTCACTTCCCTCTCCCTGGCTGCCTCCCTTCCAGCCCTCCCGTGGCCTTCTCA
>CAUJNA010000555.1:37500-140000 GCA_963377175.1 Effrenium voratum | reverse complement strand
GGCTTTACCTGGCCATAACCATCAGCCTCTTGCTCCCAAGATTCTACGAATGTCCAGACTGCAACAAGTATCCAACGGGCTGGCACTTTTGCTGTCCATGTTGTACTTGACAATTGCCTGTGTTGCTCTCCAGACATCAAGCAGGGCCCAGAAAGAACTCATCTTCAAGTCAAATGTTCTCTTCCCTGCGATTTCAATACTGCGGGAGGCGAGCGGCTGTTCTAGGTTAGGAGCCATAATCAAAATCTGGTCTTAAAACGGTCTCGCATGTGAGCCATGGTCAAAATGTGCGGCTCGTTCCCCGGGATTTGCTCGGCAGTCACGCCATGTCCCAAACAAACCGCAGGCCTACTGGAAATGACTCTCTCAAGATGTTTTGCAGAGTGGCAGCTGCACACTTTCTCGCCTAAACCACCCAATCTCTGCTTCCAGAGCCAGTTGCTTCAAACCCCCGGAGTTCCGCTTGCCAATGAGATGTTTAGCTTTTTGGCACCTGGCGACCCGTGATCACCCAACGACACCGGAAATAGCTCCCTTTCAAGGGCCACACGAAAGTGTCCACACCCATCTGGCGACAGTTGGCGGATTTGATGGGCACAAATCTCCAGCATCAACTGAAATGCTGGACCGCGACGCGATGCGGCCTGGATTGAACGTGGGCTGGAAGCATCTTGCTATTTCCCTTGTGCAAGTCGTTCCAATGCACACAGTGCCTACAACGCGCACCCAAGGGGAACAAACATGCTACGAGTAGTTGCGGTTCTCTCCATACGGATCCTCATGTCCGGTCCATCAAAAATGCAAACTCCTCCAAAAAAAGAGAACTGTTGAGCATCCAAAGTATGAACACCAAGTTGGTTGGATAAATATTGTTTTTTTTTGTTTAAACAAACAATCCAACAAGAACATCTTCTTGTCTTCGAGCTCAATGCAATGCACTGAAACCCAATCCCCCGCCCCCGCGGCTTTTTTTTCGACGTCAAGAGCTGCTGCCCTCGCTGGAGCTCTCCTCGCGCGGGAGACCAGGAGGCAAAAAACTCCTCGTGTCTTGGAGCAAAACATCGGGGGAAGTGCAACCAGAATTGGTTTCGCCTTACCCCCATTTGGTGGTTTCGTTTGGTGGTTACCTTTGGGTACCTTAGGGTCCCCCATGTGGTAGTTTCGTTTGGTGGTTGCCTTAGGGTACCTTAGGCTACCCTCAGTTGTTTTACCCAGCCTTTTCACCGGAACCGTTCGACCTTCGGGAGATTCGACCCCTTTAACAGGAAAGTTTGGTCCAAACCAGGACCGATCCCCCGAACGTCAGGTCCCATGTAAAAAGGGTGGGAAGGTATTTGAGGCGGAGCATGCCTCCAAACCGGAAGGAGTGTCTCATACATCCGGAGAAGAAAAAAAAGAAGGAGAAAAACAACCATCACCCTCTGCGGAGATTGCGGGGTTTCTGCGCCTGTGGCGCGGGGCGCCAGTTCCTTGAGGACAGTTGTTTCATCTGAAGAACGCGGCTCGAAGTGAGCAAAGTCTTGGGGAAGCCAAACTGCTTTGCTTACCACCTGTGTGGTTCAGCATTCATAAGACGGCTCCCATCTGAGAAAAACGCACCATTGGTCCCAGTGCTTTGCTGCGGTCACCTTCAATCAATGCCCCTCTCCATATCCGGCAAACCGGCAGTGGATGAAACCAAGTCCGCGTGGGACCTGAATACGAGGAAACCGCCAGAAGCCAAACCGCCAGAAGCCAACGAATCTGCAGACCGCGCGGGCTCGCAGCCATGGGAGGGAATCATAGGCATTTACGAGAAACTGCGTGGATGGGGCGGATGGGGCGATAGTGGGAAGCACATATCATTGCCTTTGCGTTCAATGAAGCTTGTTTCCGGCTTGAGCAATGATACACGCTTCGCCGGTCTTGTTTGGGAATGAAAATCCGACAGCTTCTCAACGGAAGGATCAACCAGGCAAAAGCCTTTTGCGAATCATGCCCACTCGAAGTCCAAAGGCTTTTGTAGACTAGCTACGAGTACTCAGCTCGCCTGGTCGCAGAGGGAAAACAACACGTCAACTTGAAGATTAGCAAGGCGCAAGCGCACCAAGCCCAAGGCAGACAGCAACAACACAGTGCCACAAAGCACTGCCAAACTAGTGATTGCCAGTCAGCCCAGCCAAACCATCAGGCTGCAAATCAACAAACTTCTCATCTCTGCTTGTCGTCGCCCGCATGGGACACGAGCAATCCACGCCCCTTGCCTTCTTCTTGGCTTTGGCCGCCATTTTCTTCCTGCGGAGCCCGGATCAGCGCAAGCCCGGCGGGTTGGGGCTGACATCAGCCACTTACATCCAGAGCTTGCTTGCTGGAAAGCAACCATGCCTCAGCCTCCTGGCCCCCTCCGGATGCCCAAAAAGAAGATCAAAGCGCATCCCATGTGGCGATGGCCCTTTTGCTCACCTACCACAAAACAAACAAAAAGCGGTGCGGGCGCTGGCTGTTCCTCTCAGGTCAAACCAAACTCAGCGACGCCTCATCGCTTCCTTCATCTTCTGCTTGATGAGCTCCTGACATCCACACAACCCACCTACGGCTCATAAAAATCGAAGCCCCAACATGGTTTCGGACATTGGGTTGCCCCAACCAAGGTGAAACGAGTGCCCTAAACCAACACAATATATATATATATATGTATATACATACACACATAAACGCATGCACGCCACACGCCGCACGCAAGAGAACACACACACACACACCCACCCACCCACGCACGCACGCACGCACGCATGCACGCACGAACGCACGCACCCACACACACACACACACAACACACACAACACACACACACACACAACACACACACAACACACACACACAACACACAACACACAACACACAACACACACAACACACACAACACACACAACACACACAACACACACAACACACACAACACACACAACACACACAACACACACAACACACACAACACACACACACACAACACACACACACACAACACAACACAACACAACACAACACAACACAACACAACACAACACAACACATCGGGCAATCTAGGTCTTCCTGGTTCTCCAGATTCTTGTGGCCAGCTCGGGCGCGTCACTTTGGACGAGGATTTCCAATCGCAACTGACACTCGACCATAGCGTGTCACCCTCACAGGTTCGGGGGATTGGGCATGAAACAAAACGCACTCCCCGGCGAAAAGTGACTAACTTTTAGTGGTTTAGGGTTTAGGGTTTAGGGTTTAGGGTTTGAAAACCGATGAGTTGGGCAAAAAGTGTTCCAGTCCTAACATCCCTTGGAAAAATGCACCAAAGCCCATGTCAACCAAACCCTTTGCACCTGGTGCCTCCTCTCCCAGCTCCCTGTACCGTCCCACTTGGCATCTAAACCGCAAGAGCCCTGCCTCGGTCCGCTTCTTCCGCGCTTCTTTTTCCTGAGGCCCCAAGACCCGTGCCAGCCACGGGAAAAAGCAACATGGGTCAAAAGCCCATACCCCCAGTGAACATCCCAATACCCACTAAAATAGACTAAAATGGATGGTGAAAATGGTACCATTGGTGCTTCCACAACCGTGGCTTTGCCTGGAGAGATGGACTGGAGATTTGTTTCTCCCCATGGTCGTGTCTATCTGGGCATGGCTGTAGCACCGGCACACGTGACTCTCTTGCCCAAGCCAGGCCTTGACGCTTTCTTTTGCTTTCTTCGCCTTGTCCTGGCTGAAAAGAGCTCGAAGTACGCCTTCTATGGACATGTCCCGCCATTTCTTCTATAGTCCAGAGCCTTGTGAGTCCCATGTCCCGCTCAAATAGACAGACTACCGGACATATTTGAGCAAGACTCAAATTGGCGACCAATAAGAAACAAAATAAGTGTGTCTTTTTCTAGGGGACTAAATGGTTTCCCTTCAAAGCCTTTTCAAAAACGGGGTACCAACCCCAAACAAAGACAAGCCCAGATTGCCTTGAAGCTGTGAATGGCTCACGGTGCCCTTCCCAAGGCCCGAAACCAGTCCTCCTTATGCTTCGCCTAAGCCCAAGCCGAGCGTTGAGCAAGGAAGGTGGGCCAAAGCCACTTCGCGAGAAAAACGGGTCGGCCATTTTGCAGAGGACCGGTGATCTCAACTCCTAGCTGCTAGAAAAGGCCATGCGCTGAGGCTCTGGCTCTCTTCTTCGGAGCTGAGGACTCCTTGCCAGCAACGGGCGATGCCTCTGCCCGCCGTTGACGCAAAGGATCTGATTACGTAAGTCTTTGTTTCCTCCGGTCCAGAGTCCAAATGGGCCAAGGGAGACTTTACTGCTGGCATGTCTACCTTTGTTTTTCCACAGAAAGGGGAATCTAGCCTTCGATCCCTCTTGGCTTCTGTATCTTCCAGGAAAATAATTGTACGAGGAGAATGCCCTACCTTACAAAATATGGCCATGGGTCAAAATCCCGTACCCCCAGTGAACATTCAATCCCCTCTAAAAGGTGGTGCACCTACCCCAAAATCGTACCATTCGTTTTGACCCACAGCCATATTGATGGCCTTGAAGCAATAGACTGTGAGCGTGAGTCAGGCGAAATGGCAAGAGTGTTTTAGTGGATCGAATCAACGGTAGCGGTGCCCCCTTGGGTTGGGCTTCCGGCAAAGTGGTGCCGATCTAGCAAAGAGAATCCTTAGAAAACCGGTCAAAGCAAGTATGTTGCTTGCGCACCTCCTCCTCATCCTCCTCCTCATCGTCCTCTTCCTGCAATGCTTTTGTTGCCGATGATCCCCCCGGCCACTCTGTTTCCCACATCCTCGCTCTAAACATTGGCAGGGTACAGCACGTCAGGGAAGCATAGCAACCCATCACATGCAATGTGTCGGTTGGCACCCTTGATCTCATCTGACCCAGCCTCCTCTTCCTCACTGCTTTCCTGCTCATTTGGTCATCTCAGAAATCCCACTTACCCACTGCGGTGTGGTGACATTGGCGTATCTTTTTGCTCGCAGCTGTGTTGAGCCAGAGAATGTTCAGGCCTTGGGCTGATGGAAGGGTGCCTGAGAATCTACCATGTTGCTGCCAAAGGAATGTGCCAAACTTACCCTTCAAGATGGCGTCTGAGTTTCCTTGGTATCCTTTTGAAATGAACCGACAGGGTGCCTGCCTCGTTTGGACATCTACCCACCCACCCAAGACGGCCTCCTCACTTTCGCTCCCCTCAGAGGACCTGAGCCACCCGCGTTAGGCGCGCAAGCTGACGTATGCAGCGCGGCAACCGTCAGCACCAGCAACACCCCTCAGGTTCGTCCAACTGTGATGCAGTCCCACTGAAAAGGGGCCCCTATTAATCAACCAGGGGTTTGTTAAGCTGGGCTTCTTGCATTGAGTTGCATGGCCCAGCCTCAACGTTGAGGACTATTTTTTTGCTCGCTGGTGTGCCATGGTCTGACTATGTGACATGATATTGCTCTGTCGTGTTCTCAGCTTTGGTGGTGCATTGCATAGCGTTGCTTTGTAGCTGTTGGCTCGGTTTCTCGGTAGACCATGTGTTACCACGCCATGTGACTTGGTTCAGTTGTGCTGCACAAGTGTTTCGGGTTCGCAGGCACGCGATTGCATTTGCTAGCAGTGACAAGCAAAAACGTGTGGCGCTGGTTCTCATCATCCAAAAGCGGCCGGTTCGCTGAAGTCAGCGCCTGCAGGGCTGCATAACTACACCAGGAAAAGTCCCAGAAGAGCACAGCTGCAAGACAAACAAGCTTAGTAGGGCAGTTGGACGGCAATGAAGTCCACTTGAACGCGCTTCTGCATCCTGCGGCGCCGAAGATGGGAAGCAAACCATGGGATGGCATCCAGCAGTAGGCAAAAAAACTTGACGGCAGAGCCTGAGGAGAGCCAAGAGGCGGGCCAAGCGAGACAGGCAGCTGGGCTACCAGAATACCAGCTGGCAGAAGTCAAGCTGGAAGGCAAGCAGTGAGGGCAAGAAGCACAAGTCGCTATCCACAAGCAAGGTCAAGAAGCACAAGTCCCCTTCACAAGGACACGAAGCATAAGTCGCTATCCACAAGCAAGGACAAGAAGGCGAAAGCCAAAAGGTTGCGCATACGCCAGCTTTGAAGTGAGCCCATGCTGCCACGCGGCACTTGCTTCGCCTTCTTCGCCTGACGAGAAGGGCCAACGATTTGGCCGGTCTCTTGCTCCCTGTGGTTGGTAACGCAGCCCTGACGTGCCAAGAATGGAATGCGTTGCCGACAAAGAACGAGCAAAGAAGCCCACCAAAACAACCCCAAACAAACCCAAACAAACTCAAACAACCCACCAAGCAACCAACGAACCAACCAACCAACCAACCAACCAACCAACCAACCAACCAACCAACCAACCAACCAACCAGCCAGCCAGCCAGCCAGCCAACCAACCAACCAAACAACCAACCAACCAACCAACCAACCACCAACAAACAAACAAACAAACAAACACGCCCGGCCGTATCCCGCAACGACAGTTTACTGTACCCACACGCGCCTTCTCCTTCTCCTTCTTGGACTTGGCCCTCAGATTCGCATCGGCTCGGCTCTCAAAGAGGCCGAAACTTAATGGCTTTGTCCCAACAGGATACCCAGCAACCACTCTTTGCAGCAACGACAACCTAAACACAACAAATAGAGACACATGGGGGGAGGGGGAGCGGGATGTCCTTCATTTTGAGCCACCCAAATGTGCTCCCAAGGGGCAAAGGCACATCCGACAGCCCCTTATTTTTGAGTAGCGGACTCCTTCTCCTTCGCTTTCTTGGCCTGTGGGTTTCGCTAGTCATGCCACATGAAGGCAAAGCTAGATGCGTCCATGAGGGGAAGTCAAGACTGCATCCAGTCCCACCATGAGTCTGTGCAAATGTTGACAGTCCATCTGAAAGAAGGATGTCCAATAAACAAATATTCGCTGTGAGGTGCGATGCCGTATCTGTAGGCCCACGCTATGGAACCGGTCCATGCAAGCACTTGGCCCTCCAAAGCCGAGCCCGCAGCACACCCCCGCATCTTGCTGTACACCACTACCACCCCACCCCCCCACCACATGATTTGGAGGCCTCCGTCTTTGCAAGCTGCTTCCGCTTCTCCTGAGACGTTACGATCGATCGATCACAGCAATGGTCAAGGTAGTATCGATCTGCCTAAACTGTTGTGACGGCCAACTACACATTTGGGCAGTTTCCAGGGGAAACACATTGAGGTGGGTGTTGAATAGAGCTTTGGGCAAACATTGGCTTCGGTTGCCCTTTTGGTTTCCCCAAGGTGAAACGGGCACCGTGTCTCCATGGGCCGCCATCCACGTGCAAGGCTCAAGCTCGGGATCGGCCAAACGGCCCGAGCTTGGACTCCGAATCAACGGCCCCTACGAGATCCACCACGCCATCCTGGCCTTCGCCTCCTTCCGCTTCTGGCTGTGCAAAGCTCCAAAGCTCCCTTCTCGGAAAGGAAATAAAGCGGGAAACCAACCCGTGACTCGGATGCCCAGTGGCCATGGGAGAAAAAAAACTGGCATCCCTTTGTAGTTAGTTGAGTTTAACAGGATCGGAACCCTTCCCACCAAAAAAGGTGAAAAAAGGGACCCTCTAGTTACTGATGTCCAGCGTTCCGAAAACAACCTTCTGTGCCAATGAGCTCTTCTGCATCAAGCCTTGAACACGAGCGCGGCCTTCGAGCGTTGCGCACGCGGAGCAGCCAAACCCGGCCTCCTCTTTTCTAGCTTGCTCTTGTTTTAGCTTCTCCTCCGCGCAAGTGGCAGGTTGATGATAAGGATTGCACAGCTGAAGCGGCGATTGACAATTTTGGCGTTCCAGTTCAGTCCTCCCTCTCTTTTGCCTTTGTCTCTATTTCAGCTCTCAGCTTCTCTTCTCTTTGCTTTCTCTCTTCCTGCCATAGTCAAGCGCACAGGCTCTTCGACGAGCAGCCATTTCTGCGCGGATCTTGCCTTTGGCTTGGCTGCATTGTGTGTGTGTGTGCGCCTGTTGCCACTGCACGCGCGACAAGCAACACAAGCGCAAAGGGATCTTTTTCTGAGACCTCCGGCTGTCATGTGAGCAACCCTACGGGTAGGATCCTTTCTTGTCCCTGACCCCCCGGTTTTGGCAATCAAGGCAAAGCTTGATCCGGGTTGTTTTGCCAGACCACGCCAGACCGAACGGCCATATTTGTTTCGCACCTCCTCTGCCTCCTTCCTCTTCTCAGCATCAAGCTGCGGATCTGGCTCCTGAGCGGCGCCAAAAACCCATCCGCTCGACAAAAAAGCGACGCATCCTTAGGCCGAGCCCTCGCGGAAAAACGCGTGCAGTGCAAATGGATCTTGGGCGGCATGTTGCCGAGTGCCGGATGGGAGAAATGGATAAATGCCTGTCAAGAACTAGTCGGATTGACGATTGCCCGAGAAAAAATACAAAAAAAAACTCAAATGCTAGTCGGATATCCCTTGCGTTGCCAGTTGCTCATGAGCTCAAACCTTCTTTCACGCCCTTTCCATGTCACACGGTCAGGCGTGCAACGGAAAAATGGAGGTGCCCTCAGCGTCATAGGTGAGGTCTCCAAGTTCTGGTGATATGTGACTCTTTGGCAGCCAGGCCTTTGGAAAGCCCAAATTTTTAGCCCATGTTTGGTTGAGGGCGCTTCGCATACTTCTTGCAACCCCTCCAGGTGGTGGGCTCTTGTAGGTTTCCCATTAAAACCCAAACCAAAAGGGATCCCGAATTTTGAGGAACGGGAGTCTCCAGAGATCTCCAGCCCCAACCCCATCGCCTTCTTGGAGAGTCCTGGCGCGCAGGGATTCGCCAGGGAACTCCTTCTCACGTTCTCAGCGAGGACTTGGACAAAACCGGACTCTGGGGCCCTTTGGGGGGGGGGGGCATGTGTTTGTAGGTTGGCCAAGGGAAGCTAGTCATACAACTAGCCTTACATTTCTTCAACTATTTCTGAGGCCGCGTTCTCTTTGCTCAGGTGGGGGCCCAATGGCCAGGGGTCGGTATGGGTGGCTCGTCCCGTTGATGGGTACCACCCGTGTTTTTGTGGGTTTATAGGGACACCAAAAGGAAAGCCGAAGCAAGTTTGGGGGTCCAACCATTTGTGTATGGGAGTAGTGGAAGTCTCTTTCTCGCTCTCTCAAAGCTCGCATATCAAATCCTCTAGCCAGGCGAACGATGCGAAAATATGCCCGCAACGCCAAGCGGTCCATGCACGAGTTGTTCTACCACCAGCGGGCGAAAGTAGAAGACTTGTCACACCTCCCTCCCAAAATTGCACAACATCAAAGAAATCCGCGGGCTGCAGCATTGGGTGAGAATGAGTGGCATATGTCCTCGTCATTCTGCCGAAACTTCCAGAGGGGGGGTACTGTAACCACTTTGTCATGGTAACGTGCTCTTCGTGGTGGTTAAACACCTCCTCAAAATGAGGGAACAAGACGGCACGAAATGACACAAGAGAATCACAGCGGGAGTCGGGTCATGTCCATGTCATTTGGCGCCCGCCTATGAGGTCGGAGGAAGACACAGAGGCCGGAGAGCGCGCCTGGTGAATTTGACCGTGCCATGTTGCATGTTGGCCCTGGTGCTTCTTCCAAGCCATGCGTTTGTTGTGCCATGGTACTCCTTCTTGACATGAAATATGATATGGCCAAGGCGGAGTTGTATGAAAACTGCAGATCGTCTAAAATGTGCCATGGCCTCAACAGGAGCCCTCGCAATTGGTTGTCAACATTTGCCTCCGCGCTGAAATACTGGCTGAGTACAGCTCAAGTCAATATTGCCTCCTGAAGCTACCTTGTGGTTCTCCAAAAGCCTTTGAGATACTTGTTGTCCCCTGTCAAAGGGCCATCTGGGGCAAGATGATGATCATTCTGAACTCATGGGCAGTGTGCCGGCCGCCACCAAATTGCTTTTCTGGATCAAGTTTCTTGTGTACCCGCCTATTCAACTGCCACACAAGCAAACAAAGCCGCAAAGGCAAGCACGAGCCCTTCTAAATGCCCTGTGTGTTGGTTGAAGTCGAAGACAGCGCCTTGCGACTTGCAACACCTTGATCACCATCACACCCCATGGTCCACACAAAACTGTGGCATATGGCGGGTCATCTGTGACTGTGCCTCTGCGGCTTCGTGGCTACTTTCCTCCTTCTTCTCCTTGCAATGCTCAAGTGCAATTGGTGCAAGCCGTTCAAACAATGCAAAGCATGGCCTTCTTCCCTCTCCTTTCCTTCCCCTTCTCCTTGTCCTTCTCCTTGTCCTTCTCCTTCTCCTTCTCCTTTCTCCTCTCCTTTTCTTTTATCCTCTCTTTCCCCTGAGTTCGTAGTGTAGTCAATTTGTTGGCACATGTACAAACCCCTGCAGCAAACAATCAAGGATCGCATCCGCGCCTTTTTCGCTTTCTCCTTCGAGGCTTCCCTGCCATGGAGTCAGAGACTTGCGGCTCCAACTTTGGACAAACGAACAAGCGGGGATGCGAAAAGAGCTGGGATATGGGCAGATTCCCCATATCAAACTTAGTCAAGGTGCATTTAGGGGACTCCCGTATCCCTGGTTCCCCCTGCATCCCTGCTAGTTGGTTTCCCTGACAACTGTCCCTCCTCAAAAATTGCCAAGTGAATCAGGACAAGCAACAACAACCTCACCAATTCTGTTGCACCAACTTCCCTTCTGCAGGTTGCCAGCTGAAAGATCCACAGAACCCCAACCCGCCTCTTCCGCTTCTCCGCGGGCTTAGAGGTCTGCAGTCGCTGCTTTTTGATGTCGAAGGAAAGGGGGGGACAAACAATCCGTGGCTCCCTTCTTGTTCCCGTGAAACCAAGCCAAAACAAGGGCAGCGAGGCTTGAAAACGCATGCACCCCCACGTTGCTCCCAGAAGCTTGGTAGGCGGATTACAGACAACGTCTCATGATCTGTTGTCGTTGTTGATCAGAATTCGCTTGATGTTAGGCCCAATGGAACTCGTAGAAAAACATCCCGAAACGGCGGGAAGCGAACCAAATCACGAGCAACAGCAAAGTAGTGCACTTCTCAAAGTGGAGAATTGCAAGCCACGCAAGAGAGATGGAGGGAGTGCAGAAAAACGGCTTGTCTTTTGATAGAGGGTGGCTAGGGCAAGATGTGAAGGGGTGACGAAACGTGAGTAAATTCGCAAAAACGTGCGTTGCACTGTCCACACTTGAAATGATGCTGCGTCCGTGAGTCCGATGTGACATGGTGCAACCTGTACCAGCTGGCAGAAATGATGCAGTACCTTGCTGATGCTCAGTAGGGAATGAGGGAATTCCCCTGTTCCCTCATTCCCTACTGAGCACGGGCAAGGTACCATTGACACAAAGGACTTTGTTCTACCGTTCAGCTAAGGACATGTTCGGAGCTGCATACGTGTCGGCCTCTGAGGCCCCAGCAGAAGACTCAGAAGAGGAGCTGGCACCAGGTTTGCAGGGCACCCTTTTCCCCAAATCCGTGTTCCTCTGCAGCTTTGTCTGATAATCGATATGCATGCAACCAGAACTTGGAGGGAACGGAGAAGTGTTCAAAGAAAATGAAGGCAAAGCTGCCCCCGCCCACCCTCTTAGTCTGCACTGTTGCCCGCCGAGAGAAACTTCATGTTGACAAGAAGGACTTCTTTTGTGGCGACCGGCAAAAGCAATATGACTCGGCGGCCCACGGATTCGGCAGCTACGATGCGGCCACACAAACCTTGTTGGGCCCGGCATCCACGCAGCCCTCAGCCCTGATTCAAATGCTAGTCAAAAGTAGTACACAACAATCTACATGCAACGTGATTATATAT
Organism: Effrenium voratum; assembly: GCA_963377175.1. Lineage (NCBI taxonomy): Eukaryota > Dinophyceae > Suessiales > Symbiodiniaceae > Effrenium > Effrenium voratum. The sequence continues at coordinate 128,210 of CAUJNA010000555.1, read as the reverse complement.
AATATGTGTATGTACTTTTGTATATATAGATATATACATGTATATCATATCTGCATGCGTATCATATGTATATCATGTATAATATATATATATATGTGAACATGGGTCAAAATCCCGCCCCCCCCCCTTGTGAACATCCCAATCCAACTACCCCAAAATGGGATCCCATTAGTTCTGACCCACCTCCATATTCTCGTTTTCCGGAACAACAGGGGGTTGCGCGTTTTTGCAACGGTCCCAGGGCGTTAAAAACCTGGGGTTGTTCTGAGGCAACGTGCCGAAAGCTGCAGCCAGTTGCGTCAAGGACCGGCGACTCACTCGGCACTCGGCGACTTCTGCGCGCCTGGAGGCCTTCCGGCGGCGCCTGGCTGTGGTTGGAGGGTCGGGGGGGGTTGGGGGGGTGGGAGCTTTGGGAGGGGTTGGGAGGGGTTGGGAGGGGTTGGGAGGGGTTGGGAGGGGTTGGGAGGGGTTGGGAGGGGTTGGGAGGGGTTGGGAGGGGTTGGGGGGAGGTTGGGGGGAGGTTGGAGGGGTTAGGGGGGTTAGGGGTTGGGGGGGTTAAGGGGGTTGGGGGGAGGTTGGATTGGGCTTGACGTTTCAGGGCTGGAGGCTTGGGCGAAGAAAGCCTGCAAGTGGTCACTCGAGAAAAACCCCCTTCGGGAAGCTCCGGCAACGTGGAAAAAGCACCGGAAAAAAGCTCAGCGAGCTTCTCTCCCGCCTCGTGCTCTTTCTTCTGGAACCTCTTCGATCACCTGACTTCCGGCAACCGAAGCTGGACTCTTATCATCACGACCCCATCCCATGTGAGTATGTATCGAAACTGGACAAATCCTTGGAGCCTTTTTTGATTCCAGTTGAAACCAACATGAGTAATATGCCAATCATGCGAGTCGCAGCTTGTTTGACATACCCAGTGACCAAATGCATCTGGAGCGCGGTCACGATCCTTCTTGTCCTTGCTTCTGCTTCCTCAGATTCGGGGCACTGCGATGTAGTCAGAACTTAGTGCCTCTCTTGACTCTGGACTCTTAAAATGCCAAAAGATGCTCCGTCATTTGAAATATCCAAACCATATACACCACCGTCGGTGCATTGCTAAAAAGAATCCGAGCTTCCAGCTGTGCATAAGTACAGCAAATCTCGGCCACGTCACAAACAAGATGATAGTCTTTCTTCATCATCAAAAGTAGAAACATGTCTCGGAGTTGGCGATCAATGCTTCCTAAGCCCAACTTTCGTCTCATCTCTCAAATCCAATCGCAAAGACAAACCAAATGTTGATCCAACACACAGGACCCAACTCGTGTGAGTTTGTAGGAACCTCGCAACGCATCAAACCGGAGAAGTGTTTCCATTGGGCTTCTCAAAGGGGTCCCTAGGGTTTGACCCATGGGCTGAACTCCAATCGGGAACCCTTTGGCGGACGTTTAGGCGGGGATTCAACAACCGGCTCCAACTCTGAAAAATCCTGGCCGCATTTGCAGCATCAGCCTGACAGCTGTCTGCGGCCCGAACGGCTCTTCCGCTTTCGGCTGGGACTCTTTGCCTTCTTCTCCTTGCCTGACCAGGGGTCATGAGCAACACATCATGTGTACTTCTTCTTCCCTTCTTTCTTTTTGGGGGGGGGTCTTTGGAGAAGGCAAAACAACAGCGAAGGTCCGAAACATGTTGAGGCCAACTCAAAACGAATTCCAAGCACTCGGAAACCGTTCGTTAGAATCCGTTTAGGGTCCCCTATTTGCCTAGAGCCGGTCAAGTATCGCTGATCGCAGCTGTATATTGAGCAGGACCTCAGACTTCACCGGATTCTGTTGATTATTCGCAAGTCGCGTGGCCCGTGCTCGCTAGCGTGCAGGCAGCTGCATGTCCCTCCCTCCAGCGCCTGCTTTGGCCGCCTTCTCAGGTTTCTCCTCTGGCGCTGGCGGCGCTGGCGGCGCTGGCGGCGCTGGCGGCGCTGGCGGCGCTGGCGCCGGCGGCGCTGGCGCTTCCTCCTTGCCATTGGGCCTTGCACAACCATGACTCTCTCCCAGAGCATCCAACTGCCGGCTGTACTGCCAGCCCCTTGCTTGTTGTTTGCTTTCAAAGGGGAAAACATGCCCACGAAGGGATGGTGGAATAGCCCTCCCATAGCTCGAATCTGGGGCACCCTGCTCGCTGGGGGGCACGGCTGCTTCTGGCTCTTTGGCAGCCTGGCAACACAAAGCCGATAAGCGCCGACTGCGGTGGGATTTTTAATTGGGGACCCTTTGGTGGACATCACTTGGGTGGGGATTTCTGTCCACCAACAACTTGTGAGACGATTCCCGATTCAAGCTCATAGCTACATGTGGGATGGCACAGGCGCACCCCTGTCATGTCACCGGATTCGCCTCTTTTGGCAGCACAGCCTATCTACACAAGCATATTGAACCTGTGTGTAGCCCCTCCCTTCCATATGAGACATAGCCAATATTCATTGCTTCCCCAACTGGCATGGGTTCACGGTGAGCTCATGGTATGTTGGGGTGTATGTGTGTGTGTGTGTGTCTTTGTGTGTGTGCGTGTGCGAGTCCTGCTTCGTCTCCTTTGCTTCGGCACTGTAAAAAAACAAAAAACAAAAATGCGCTATCATGTTCAATCAAGAGAAGCTTCACCAATTACTGCCATCCTCAGGTTCTGTGTGTGCGTGGTGGGGGGGGCGGAGAACATCTTCAAACGTCGGATCCGATCAGCAACGAGCCTAGGGCAAAAAAATGAATCCACAACTTGACTTGCGCCCATCAGCACAAAAATTTCGAAGTGTTCAGGTCTCTTCCCTATGGAAACAGGCTTCAGGAGCAACCACAACGGCAGCTTCAAAAGTCGGATTCAAGAATAGTTCTTGGAACTCGAGGTGGTTCGCATCTCTTGCCAACAAAGGAGTTGCCCCAAAGGCCGGTCACACTCATCAACATATATTTGTCTTTTTTGAGGGAGATATAGAGATAGAAACATTAAAATGTAGGAAATTAATGTGGATAGTAAGGAATCATATACTAGAACTTCATCAAGTCATTAATCGTCAAATAGAGATAGCTTAACAATAAACAGTAAAGTCAAAATCAAAAAAAACTAAGACAAGCTAGCTATATTATTTGATTACTTCCGGAGCGGTCACTCACCATTCACTCGCTTCCTTCATTCCACCTCGCCTTCGTCCAACTCCAAGAGATGACGGAGCGAGCGAGTGTTAGCGAGTGATAGCCAGAAAAGTCGCCCCAATTAACTATGACAAATGCATGCTGGGACGGGGAAAGAATGAGAGATAGCGATTCACCGCTCCTTCCTTTCGTCCCTCGCTCCCCTTCCTTCCTCTCTTTATATACCGCTCGCAAACGACAGTAGAAGGGAAGAGATGCGATGAAGAGAAACGAATGGGCTCTCTCATTCATTTCTGAATCTCATGTCCGTTCCGTTATCTCAGCGTGAACGGGGAGCTGAGAGGAATTCCAGAGTCTCTGTACCGTGTAAATCCCAGGAGCTCTATAACTCCCTCCATCCTTTCGTTCCGTCCCTATATAGATCCTAAGGTAGAGATGCAGCGGGAGAGATGCATCCCACCTCCATTCCATCTCTGGCTCGCCTATTTGATGATGAGGCGAAGGAAAGGAAGGTGAATCTCTCATTTCCTTCCTCACCTTTGAACTCTAAACTGTGGGCGAGAGAGAAGGGAATGGGCTCTCTCTGTCCTCTCTCCATCCTGTCAGGCCCAACTGTACCAAGTGAAAGGAGAACAATGAAAGGGACAGACCGTAAGGAAGAAAGAGATGGATGACTGAGAGACCCTTCATTCGTGAGTCATCGCTCATTCATAAGAACCTTGTTTTGGTCGTTTTAGAGGGCAAACAAAGGAAAACGATCTTGCTGATTTTGGAGGGCAACCAAAGGAAAACTACCTTTTTGGGGCAGTCCCCAAAGAAAACAAGACGCAACCATAGTGTCAGAAACTCCGCTTGACCCACCCATCCTCCGGCTTCTCCTTCTCAGCGGGCGTACCTTAGAACGAAAGCTGAGGGTCGCAGCTATTTCTCAGGCTTGCCGAAACCAGAATGCCATGGGTGCAACGATACGGATTCTCCAGTTTCCATAGAGTAAACCTCCTCAGCGAATCAAGGAGAGAGGAAAGGGAATCACACTCCTCCCTCCTAGTCAGAAAACATGGACAGGCGCGCTCTTGCTAGCCCGCATCTGGGGGATGGGACCATGCCAACTTCGTTGTCCATGTTCTATAAACCTAAAGCAGCCGTGTTTCCGCTGGGGCTGGCATCAACCTCTCTCTCTCTCTCTTCTTGTCTGAGACGGCAGCTCTTTTCAGACTTTTCAGTGACCTTCAGCCCTCCAGCCTCCTGCGGTTTGGCAGGTGACGGTGTCAGGCCACAAAACAGACGAACAGCCATACACAACTCGTCGCTTGCCCAGCAGGAACAACCCCCTTTCGCATGGTTGTGCACGTTGGGTGACCTTTCTAGGAGCCTCTTGTGTAGACCTGGACCACTTGACGCAAATGCAAGGTCGCGGCACACCCAGCATGTTCCACGCTCAAGTGGCGGATTCATTCCATCAGTCTCCAGGTACTGCTTTCTTTGTCACATAGCAAGCCTCCGGCAGGTTCAACAAGGCTCCATGGGATCTGAGCTCCTCCGCCAACTGATCGGCAGTTGAGATGAGGTCCAGGAAGTAGATCCTCTCCTCAGCACATCGCGCGAAAAGGTTGGGGCCGCGCAGTTGTTCCCCTTGAACAGCGGTCTCGGCGAAAATTCAGCAAGACCCGAACTCATTGACCATGTTTGTCCTTGTGCTAAGACATGAGTGCAACCTAAGGTGTTGACAGACACGGAAACGCCAGAAGTGTAAAGAGCATGATACGACCCTTCCGTCCGCACGGGCAAATCCAGCCGTATCTCCCCTCGATGCTTGAAACTCTGAGGCTGGCAAAGGCTTCGCCCCACCCCCCGGGGCCCGACCCACCCAAATGGGAGACCGAAAACACGCAGTGTTTTCGGAGATTTCCCTGTGCTTTCCCTTGAAACCAACCCCAAAAGTTACCAGGTGTACCCTCAAAGAACAGAGGAGCCACGCCCACATCTGCGCAAATTCTGGCACTTCCGAGCCCTGAACGGATCGCCCCAGGCTAAAGGTGCTGGACTGGCCGGGCGCCGTGCTCTCAGAACCCAGAACCCCGCATACGGAGGAGACGGGGTCCCAAGCCATGAAGTTTCAGCTTGAAATCCAGTCATGGTGCCGAGTTTTTGTTCTTTTTCTCTGGGTCAAAGCTTTACACTGATTCTGAGGGCTGAGGCTTGCTGGCGCCAAATCAAACTTGAGCATGCACTTGCTGGTGCGACAAGCAGGCCATGAGGGAATGAACCTGAAAATCCACACCCCTTAAACAACCACCATTGGGACGGTTTCTCTTGGGGTCAATCCATTTCTCAATCCCCAGCAATATCAAGCCCCGGCAAGCGATCCTCTTTTCCTCTCTCCGCCTGCCAGGTGAGCTTCTTGCGGCCGTCGCCCGGCTGGAACAGGACCGAGCCTCGAGAAACCCGGCGCGGCGCGTTTCTCGCGCGATCGCGCGATCTCGCGATCTCGGGATCTCGGGACGCGTGGGTTCGATGTTTGGCCAGGTGCATGTAATTGCAGGCATGCTTGTGTGTGTGTGTGTGTCTCTGTGTGCTATCTGCCCCAAAAGTGGGATCTTCAAGAATCAACACTGTAAGTTGTGCCCATCTGGCTTGGTGCTGATGGTTTTGGATGCTGATAATGGAGCGGATGGGCGTTGTGGCTTGGCACTTTCAAAGGCGTGTTGCCTCGCGGATTCGTGTGGCGGATTCGGCTTACATGCTCGCTCTGATGGCTTGACGCTTCGGCTCCTTGCTTTGGCTCTTTGGCGGTTGAGCTTTTTTTTTCCGCTTCTCGAAATAGGAATCGGTCCCCTAAAATGGGTGCCCTGTTGATTTCCCCTTAGATACACCTCCAATCGAGGCTTTTTGTCCACCATTTCCAGAAACTCCCATTGGGTGACTGCCTGGCTGGAAAAATACAGCTGTGAGGTAAGCAAAACCGCTCTGTCACGCGTCGCTCAGACCGGATCAGGTCAATAGAAGTCTTAAGCTGATCTGTTTGTGCCAGGTGGCGGAGTTCCGCCTTCTCCATCTGGTCCAGCCTGAGTCGGGTGCTTCCCATATTGCAAACGAAGTTAAGCGGACGTCTGTCAAAGTTATCACATTGCTTGGACAGAGGGTGTGTGTGTGTGCCAGAGGTTTGCCCATGGCGGTTAGGCGAGGAATTGAGGAGATTTCTCTCAAAATCCACTAAACCTTCTCTTTCTCTCAACAAATTTGGGGGAAGCGAAGGATGCAGATACAGCCCAATGTTTCCAAGTTACACGCACTGGCACCTTCTGGTCTTATCACCTAGGATACAAGATTGGTAGGCGGAATTACCTTTCCAATGGAATCTCTTGGCATCTTCGTCGCGAAAACGGTTCGGAGTTCTCTTCACACTGCGGCACCAAGATGTGAAAGTGAGGGAAAGTGTTAGGCCTCAGACTCTGAGACACCTAACCAAGAAATCCAATTAACTGCTGGTGCTCAGCTGGGAATGAGGGAATGACCCCTATAAACCATCCCTTGTATCCTTTAAGGGGACCCCCAGGTTCATTACTTCATTCGCTACTTATCGCACCAGCAAGTTCATGCTCAGCAAGCAAGCAACTGCTTGCTGCAAGAAACTGACTGGCTTCGAATTCTGCCCTCTCGCCGAGCCAAGTCCTCCGGCAAGCCCCTGATGTAACTCTTCCTCTCATCAGGCCTCCGCTTGGGGACCGCTCCGGCCGACATGTGGCTGTGGGTGCCCCCCAAAAAAAAACGGTAAATGAAACCAAAGACTAAAACCTGCGGTCCAATTCCTGGTGATTTAATATTGACCCACACCCATTGGATCTGTTAGCTGCAGGCCAAAACAAAGCCTCAAAAGGGATGGTTTGGAGCTGGGTGGCTGGGAGCTCGGAAGTCATGTGGGCTATCAAAACGCCATGTCGCGAGATGTCGAAGATGAGACATGTCATTGCAAAATTTAGGCACCAATTACCAAATGGCTGTGGGTCAAAACCAATGGTACCATTTTGGGGTAGGTGCAGTTTTTTTTAGTGGTGATTGGGATCTTGACGGGTACGGGAGTTTGACCCATGGCAAAATCTCAATATTGCGTAACATACCAATTTGGCTGTCGAAAAGCTTTGCACCGTTCTTGGCGCCATGCTTGGCAACCCTCAGTTGAGGGTTCGGATTTGTAGAGGAGAAATGGGGAAACCACAGCTAAGGTCCTCACCAAGCACCCAAATCGAAGCTAGTCTTGGGATTCCCCCACCAACAGTTGATTCCAAAACATCTTCTCTGCAAATCGACATGGAACCCACAAAAAAAGAGAAACAAAAAACTCATCCAATTTCTGGAACACTTTGGAGCACCCCCAAAAAAACGAAAAGGTTCCACCTTCATTCCATTCCCCAAACATGTCCGTCCTTCGGACGCGCTTCTCGCTTCGCTTCGCTTCGCCGCTTTTCTCTCGGGCGCCAGGCAGCTTCTCGGACTCGGTGCGCAGCTTCACCAGGAGCTTCGGGTGGTGGACCACCGCCTCGATCCGTGGGACTTCGGAGCTGCCGGAGTTCGGATCTGCGTCTCAGGTTGATGCGGGTTTAGGGTCTAGGGTTTAGGTTTAGGGTTTAGGTTTAGGGTTTAGGGTTTTAGGGTTTAGGGGATTTGCTTTTCTTTTGGACGGGCACCCGTTGAAGACCTTCATTTGCAAGGGAAACCACAAGGACAGCCAGCAATAGTCCCCTGGTCCTTTGGTGCAAGCAATTGGAACCCGTCTCGGTCCGCAGACGTTGGGAACCAGTTCTTCAAGCGAAACGCGATGCGAAACGCGCGCTTGGGTGTTTTGTCATGTCCACGTCGCCCAAAAACATCGGCTAATAATTGGCCCGCTCCTTCCCGGGGGCATTCTTCCAATGCTCACCGTTGGTCAATGGGTCAACAGATCTGATCAACCGTGGGTTTTGGAATCCAGGGTTGCAGCCTTTGATTTGCAAACCTGTGTGGTGTGGAGGTGTGTGGAGTCCTCTTGGATCAAGAAGCAAGCCGCCAGATAAACACACACTCGAAAGGAGGAAACGTTTACGCCCAGGTCAAGTTTGTGTACTCCCCTGCACCTCTCGCCATCTTGACTTCCTTGCTTGGCTTAGACTGCTTGCATGCTCTCCAAACACAGCTCGCTTCCTTCCAGTTCAGGGACTGGGCTTCGTTTGTTCGCCAAAACGTGTGGCATCTGACAAGAGACGTCCTGGAATCCAAAGGACTCGCACTTCGATTCCAGAAACCACTGGCTATTCTACCAGTATCAAAGTCACCCCCCAAGTAGGTCAAAGGCAAACCACCAATCAGTTTCTGACTTTGATAACCCCCGAGAAATGGCCCCCCCAAAACAAAAAACATGGTGAACCCGAAGGCCTCGCCAGCACTTCACTGAGGGCTGTGCGGACTGCACACTTTGCCCGGAGATCGGGTGCAGCTGAAATCCCTGGACAGCTCACCAAAGCTGCGACGGATCCAAAGCCATCGCGACGCACTGCAAGTGGCAACCGCGAATCTCAGAATCCTCAGGAGTCTGTGGCTGTTGCAAACTGCGGCAAATAAGGACGAAGAAAGCGATTAGCACAACGATGGCACCAAGAACAGCCTACCAGCTGCTTGGGCTCGTGTGACTACCACCGAGCTAAAAGAGGAACCACCCCTGATTCGTACGGTCCTCAGGATTAATCCGAGGTGCATCCGACAGCAAGACAGAACCGTCGTGCCAAAACGAAAACTCAAGATACAGGGCTAAAAGACAGACGTGCAGCTTTGCGGGTGCCCTTTGTGTGTAGGTGTGTGTGTGTGTGGTTTTGAACAAAAACCAAAGGAACCCCAAAATCCATTTTGGGGGTCCCAAGACCTTTGCCGGGCGCGCCTTGGCGGTATACACCAAGGCCACATGCTCCGCGTAAACGCCCTGCCCGTGTCGTTCGACGACGTGAGAGCCTCGGTGACCCGCAGGAGTGGCAAAATAGTTGCTCCCAAAGATGGGCGGCATCCCTTTCAATATCCGCAAACCATCCCGAGACAGGATTTTCTCCATATATATTGGTGTGTTGGATTTAAAAAAAAAGCGAGCAAGCAAGCAAGCAAACAAACAATTGAACAAACAAACACAAAAACAAACAAACAAACCAACAAACCAAACAAACCAAACCAACCAACCCAACCAACCAACCAACCAACCAAGCAACCAAGCAACCAACCAACCAACCAAGCAACCAAGCAACCAAGCAACCAAGCAATTAAGCAACCAAGCAACCAAGCAACCAAGCAACCAAGCAACCAAACAATCAACCAACCAACAAACAAACAAACAAACCAACCAACCAACCAACCAACCAACAAACAAACAAACAAACAACACACACCACACACCACACATGTTGGAATTGTCCAAACTTGGCATCACTCAGCGTGCGGCGCTCAGCATCCTGTCCGAAGACCAGCGTCTTGGTGATCGCCATGCCTCGAAGGCAGAGAATACAGAGAAAAAGAGAAAGAGACAGAATCCAGAGAGAAAGACAAAAAAGAAGAGGGCGGCGGGGGATGGCCAGAGCAAAGCTAGTGATCCCGTCTTGTCAATCCCCAGAAGCTTGGGCAGCAAGCAGATTTGCGTAGCTCCCAACCACATGGGCAACCTACTTCCATGGCCCCGTGGAGGCTTGCCTGAGGTGCAAACAAACGACATGCTGATTGCGCAACGAATCCTTTAACCCTGACACGGCCGATGTGGGGTTTTGCCACACTTTCAACCAGCCCGCCTCTTGTAAAAGGCCAAACAAGTTGCATCTTCCATGATCAACACAGGATGACAAACCCAAATGGGTTGGAGTTGTACCATCTACCCTCATCCTGTCGGATTGTCTCAAAATGAGAAGGGACCCCCAAAATGAGTGGCTTTCCTTTGCTTTCCCTTTAAACCAACCCCACAACGAGTGCCCCAAAACGGCAAGGCACGCCCCTGTGGCCGCGGCTCGCGACCTCCCGGGCGCCGCCACCGTCGAAGACCCGGAGACGGATGCCCAGCCTCGCGACGGGACACCCGAAAGGTGCGAATGGGTTCTCAAAGGATTGTCCCGAAAAAAAGAAGAAAAAAAAGAAAAAACGGGGGAAAAGAAAAAACATGGTGAAACAGATTTTCCATGTATCATAGGATGTGTCCCCCAACAAATGGTTAAACGGATGTTCAATGCATCACAGGATGTGTCCCTCAAAATGGATGTTCGATGGAGTTTCTGCCTGTTGGTTTCCCTTTACATACCAGAAGGGACCCAACATCTTGAGAAATTCCCAAATCAGAAGTTTAGGGGGACTATCTCGGGTTGCTATTAACAAGGGCAAAAAAAGACTTGAAATGAAACAGGAACAGCGGAGGCATTCCCCAAGGGGGAAGTCAGGGGGTCGTCACTCCCCGCTACTCCGCAATTCTGGGCGTCACCCCCGACCCAATTCCCTGCAAAGGAAGGTGCCCTTCATCACATGAAGGGCAATTCCAGCGTAATGTGTGCGCAATTATCCGTGGGGAGCACAACATCAAAATATGTTGCAAACCTGTAGATGTGTTGACACTCAAGGTCCATTACAATAACGAAAACCCATCTTCAAAATGAAGAAGATAAGAAATTCGGAAGGAGCAAAATTCATCAAACTTGTCCTTAAAATCAATGGTAATCAAACCGCCCCACAGAAACAAAAATAGAAATCGAATGACCCCTATAAACCATCCCCTTGTGGTTTCCGTTAAATAAGGGGACCCCCAGGTTCATTCGCTCATTCCACAAAGATGGTAACGTGTTTCTCGAACTGATACTAATTTCGGTAGCACCTTGGGGTCAGGTTCCAAATCCCCAAAGCAACACCAACCAAGTCAAGTGAACTCGACCTTCAACAAGTGGTCCCGCAAGTAGAGCTCGCAGGTCACGCGTTTTCCATGTAGCAGCGTCGCTGTGCGACGATTCGGCTTAAGGGGTCCCTAGGTGGGCCAGGGCCAAAATGGCGATCGTAGCCTCTCCATGAAACATGCTAACACGGCTGAGGCTTACACACTGACATGCCCCAAAGATCTCAGGCGAAGCTTGCCATTTTCTGGCCGCTCCGGAGGAACTCCGTCCAACTCACGTCGGGGCTCACGTCAGGTTCCTCTGGGGGTGCCACACCAGGGGACTTCTTATTCTTCTTCTTGGCGGCGATGAAGTCTGGGTCGTACTTCACCGTCCACAGCTGCTTGCGCTCGAGGAACCGTCTCAATCCCTCCTGAGCCTGGGCCTTTGTCAACCCATCCGCAAGCTGGGCCTCCGATGAAACCCACAGCAAGGAAGTGTTCTGGCGCCTGAGGTTCCATGAGCTCAAGCGCCGCATACTTCTCCTTCATGGAGTACCCTGCTGAAGCTGTGTCCTCCTTCCAGAAGGCGTCATAGACGGACTTCGCGTCGATGACCAGAGCCGCGTCCACTTTGATTGTCGCGTCCTCCGGCCGGCGCAAGTCCAGCTGGTAGCCTAGCAGTTCTGCCCAAAGCGCCCGGCAGAACATCAGCTCCTGCTCGCCTTCCGCCAGAGATTGAATCTCCGCCGACAAGCTGCTCTTCGCCACCCGATGCAACTTGCCACACTTCCAGGAAACCGGGTTCACGGGCACCCGCTTTCCATCCAGAATCGACCGATGTGCAAGGCCGACAAGGTGTCCTCCAGTTGAACCGAGGTCAGGTCGATTCCCGACTGCTGCATCCGTCCACGTCACCATGATGAGCTCCTCATCCGCCCCTGCTCCGAGTTGTTCAACCCCGATGCTGAGGCTTCGTTGTTGATATACTTCACGACATAGTTTGTTGATCTCCTTCACAACGTCCAAGTTGCCCTTAGGCAAGGCACTCTGCAGCCAAGACAACTTCGCTGCATGCTGTAAGCCCGTCTGCTGGACTCTCCATTGTACCGCACCAAGCACAGCCCGGCACTGGCTCATGATGGAGTTGTTCATCTCCTTGTCGTTGGGGCCGAGCTCAACCTGCTTGAGCTCCTCGCAGTACTGCGTGTGGTCCAGGATGAAGCCATAGTCGTTCTTCTGCATGAGGTTAATGCCGCAGTGCGCGAAGGGCATCGCCTCCCAAGGCGACCAAGCGAAGGACTTGAAGAGGATGTCCAGGGCCGCAGTCCACTTTGCATTGGTCTCGTCGCCGGTGATCAGAAAATCGTCGACGTGAGCGCCGATCGCACCAACCACCTTCCCGTTGTCCTTAAAGATCCACAGGCAGGGGTCACATTGCAAGCGGGTCAGGCCGGCCTTCTCCTGCATGACATCACACACATCTAAGAACCATTCTCTTGGAGCCGAAGCAAGTCCGTAGGCAGCCTTGAGCAAGCGAACCGCCTGTCCCCGTGGCAATCCCATAGCTTCTGATAGCTCTTCCACCGGGACGGCGAAGATGTTCCTCTTGGCCTGATTGGAGCTGCCCTGCAAGAAGGCGGACTTCGCGTCAGCCTTGAGGCAATCCCACCTCTTGTGCGTGGCCAAGTTCAAAAGCAACGTTTTGCCCCTCCTCGAAAGAGTGGGGGCGGCAGTCACGAGCTCTGTGAGGTCGGGGTCGCTGTAACCCAAGAGCACGATCCGGGCCTTTGCCTTCACATAGTCGGCGCTGTCCCCGGCCTTGAAGGTCAGCACCCAGCGCATCCGCATCAAGCGATTGGCCGGGATCTGCACATCCGCCTTGGCACAAACCTTGCGAATGATCCACTGGTCGACCTCGAGCTGCTTGGCTTCTTTCATAGCTCTTCTCTGCTCCTCCGACAATCTGCGCCATTCCACCTCCGCGCCCTTCTGGACGTTCTTGGCCGCGAACTTGGCTGGGTTCTTTACGATCTTCTTCCACTCCATCTCATTCGCGGGGGTCGGGATGGTGATGCCGAAGATGCCGTTCTCTGCCTCTTCCTCCGCGACGTACTGGACGGGGTTCGAAGAGGAAGCTGCAGGCAGGCTCTTCCTCACATGAAGGGGAATCTCCTCTCCTTCATGGCTCATTCTCTTCTTCCGGAACTTCTCCCGTTCCTCCGGCGTATATCGTTCCAGCGGGTTGTAATTCAGGTCGGAGAGCAGCCGATCGATGTCGATCTCGTCCTCGGGTGATGCCGGAGTTTCCGACAGCTGGCGCTTGCGACTCTCCGGATCCTCGATGAGCTCGTCATCTTCCTGTGGTTCTGGCTTGAAAGGGATCTTGGGCTCGCTACTCCGGCGTTCCATTCGAAGTCGGCTCCGGCTCCTCCCTCGCAGCTCAGATCTCTGCTTTGGCCCAAGTTTCAAGGATCCTTGGGTGAGGTCGTCAAACTCGCCCTTGTTGAGCTGGCTAACGAGCTGCGTGAAAGTCCACGGCATGCCAGCAACATCTGTGTTCTCCGCAATGAGGCGCTCGGTCTCTGATGCGTGTCGAAGCTGATTGCGGTGAACCTTCTTCAGTCTCCCCTGGGAGATGATCCAGATGGAGCTGCTCGCTGACCGATAAATTCCCTCTTCTCTCACGCGAGTTTCGGCCGCCAGCACCCGTCCAGGTCCAAACCATCGGCCAACACGCAGTCGAGGCACATCTACTTCATCATGCGCTGGTCGATCACGAGGGGTCTTGAACCGCTTGTAGTAGACGAGGTCTCCCGGCAAAAACTGATTCACCGGGGCTGCTCGCGAGTTGGTTGCCCGGCTCAGCTTGGCCAGGTCTTGCTGCTTCTTGTACTGTGCTTCGGCTTCTCGGCGTAGTTGCACTTCCAGGGGATGACCAGGCAACTGCACATGCGAGGCTGAAGCTGGGTTGAGGTCCTCCTCCGGAAAACGGCCAAATGCCCACTGAGCTGGGGCATATCCTCCAACACGTGCTTGAGTGTTATGTGCACCGACCATCGCCCAAGCTGCTTCACGGACAGAACAGTCTCGGGCTTCCCGAAGAAAAACTTCAACCCGATGCCGAACTTCTCCAACTGCTCTTTCAACATCACCCGTCGAAGCATGGTACTCGGCCGGAACATGGGCAAGCTCTATCCCTCGCTCTGCACAGAAACGTTCCAAGTCTCTGCCTCTGAAACAACGTTCAAGGTCCAACCGGATCCGCTTGGGCATGCCGAAGTACTGGATCCAGCTCTTCTGAAGAGACTCCAACATCTCTGGCGTCGCCACGTTCTCGTGCTGGTCATCTGGGTGGGTCACGATCTCGTCGGTCACCACGTAGCCCGAAGCCTCGTCAAGGTAGAGAAGGAAGTGGTGCACCTCCGTGCCGATCCGCATGTAGAAGGTGTCAATCTGCACGGTGTGCCACAGGGTGTCTGCCTTCTCCAAGGAAACCTGGGTCATAGGCGTTGCCATGCGACCCTCCTGGCATTCCGGGCAGTTCAGCTGGTGAGCCACTGCTTGCATCTGCTCTGACGCTCCTCTGGATCTCAGGGCCCTGATGAGCGCCCTGTTGCTCGGGTGTCCACATTGACGGTGGAGCTTCAGGACCGTCTCCGCCAGCTTGTTGATCTCCTGGGAGGTGAGCCCGCCGAGGGCATTTGCCTGGGGCTCTGTCGAGCCGTAGGCCGCTGCATTTTGCTGCATCATCGCCTTGGCCGCCGTCCTGCAAAAGGAGGGAGTGTATCTCCCAGTCCTCTCCGGAAGTCCTCCTCCGAGGCACGGCGCATGTTCATGGTCTCCAGGGCACAGACGATGTAGGCGCGTCTCATCTGTGACCCGAATCCTCCACGGCTTCTTGATGGGCCAGCCTTTGTCCATGAGGCCAAACTGGCACCCGTCCACCAGCACATCATGGCATCGGTCTTGGACTCTCAGCTCAGACCAGAACTTCTCGATGATGTCCCATTTCCAGGCGTAGTTCCCGCGAGGCCACTCTTGAGCAACTTCACCACCAAGTTCAAGCTGGTATCGCGCCACGATCAGCGCTCTCTTCACCATCGCCTTCGACTTCTTGCGGCGAAGATCCCCTTTTCTCTTGCCCTCCTCGGTGATCTCGTTGAGGTTCTGGATGGGGGAGCTTGGCCCGCAGGGAAGACTTATCCATGAGCATGTTGAGCACGTTCTGGAGGCCCTCATTCTTCATGAGGTCGCAGTTGTTGAACAAGCCGGCTCGACCTCCACGACCACCAGCTCGTTGTACTTCTTGAAGTAGTAGGCTCTCCGGTCCACAGCAAAGCTCCAGCACGTCCCACGGTTCCGGTACGCCACCACAAACTTGAAAAGCCTCCTCGATGCGGTCCTGGGTATCCTTGACATTCTCCAGGAGATACATCAGGTCCTCATCGGCCAACGAGAACTTCTCCACCGGCTGGTAGACACCGAGGTTGTCATACTCCAGGGTGTCCTCACCCTTCACGATGGCGAAGTCACCGTCCATGAGCTTTCCGTTCGGGCGTCGTACTCCTGGTCTTCTGCCGAAACCTCGTTCTTTCTCATCTTCCTGCCTGGAGTCGTCTTGAGCTCCTCCGCATCGCTGGGCTGAGAAACACCCTCTTCCTTGATGTTCTCCTCGTGGTAGCCCTGCTTTGCGAGCGCCTTCGCCTTCTGAGCCTTGATCACCTCCAGGCGCTTCATCAAGCTTCTTTCCGCTCCCTCGAGACAGATCGCCTGGTTCTTGAGAAGAGGGTTGTGTGCCGCCTCGTTCCCAAGGGACTCCACCACCTCCTTTGTGTCGCTCGGCAACGGTCCGGCCTGGCGGGTCATGGCATGGGCTCCGTAGGCTGGGGTGTAGCTCAGCCTGAGTCTGCATACCGCACACGCCGTCCAAATGGCATGGGCGTTGGATCCCGAAACCGAACCCCGGCCGGGGCGTGCTTCCTGATGGTTGCCGTTGCATGGTGGCCCGGTCAGGCGAGGATCTCGAGGGTCTGGTCCCACTTGTCGTCCGTAGTCGAACTTCTCCCCCAGGGGACCAGTCGTTGGTTTGGTCTTGACCTTGGCCTTCGCTGCTCCCTTGCTCGCCGGGACGATCTCTGGTGTCTTGCCATTGAGGGGGTCCCTGGTCGTCTCCTTCTCGGATGCCATGGCGGGAGAGTAGCGAGGCTAGCGAATTGGACTGGGCGAGGCTCGCTAAGAGATACCAACGCATCCCGTCAGCGGGGTCTTGGAGCCGAGCAGCCGGAGGCATAGAATGATCATCAATCACAAACACACACTCCTGTCTGTGATCATGGGCCAGAGACTTCGACGAAAAACTGGCCATGCCACTGCTTTCCGGCACACTCATGGAATCCCACCCCCGTCCCGGAAGATGCACCATGTATGCTCCGTCAACGGGCTTGCTCCAGTTGAGAACGTCAGAGGTCTCTGTGCTTGACGCAAAACTCACTGCCGATGTGGGGTCCGGATGCCAGCTTTTGAGAGGCACGTCGGACAGGGGACCTGGAAACCTCCCTCAGTGGTGCACTTGGTGATAGGTGACGGGGAAGCTCCAATCTCTTGCCTGTGGTGAGCCAGTCCTCGTGGCCGCATCTGCTTTTCACCAACGGGATGGCGATGGCTGGATCCACCGCCTGCATGATGATAACTCCTTTGAAGACGTCTATGATGGCTTGCAACTTCCCGAGGGTCTTGATGCCGATCAGCACGGGGACGCCCGGCGCATCCAGGGTGTAGATGCCAAGAGATAGGCGCCGGTCTCCAAGGTTCTGGGGTAGCAGGAGATAACTCTCGCTCTTCTGAATGGCCCCGTTGCCGAACTTGAAGGACTTCAACGGGGCGGGAACAACCTTGATCTCCTCCTTGACTCCCAGAACATGCCTACGGCCAAGAACAATGCGCTCCAGAGCCGTCAGGGAACCAACCGTCTCCGTGGCGCCGGTATCCAGCACTCCATATCCTTCCGATTCCGGGCTCTCCACCACCGCGATCATGATGGGGTCCGGAATCTTCTCCTGGTACAGGATGTCCCCGGCGTCCAAGGGCGGAAGACCATCATCTCGGTGAACTGAACGAGTGCCACTCTGGGGGTCCACAAGGATGTAGGGATCCTCCGGGGAACCTGGGGCTTGGAAAACCTCTGCAGGGTCTAGGATGATCTCCGATTTCGTCATGCCGTTCAAGTCCGGGTTGAACCTGACGTCTCCATCGCCTCCCTCCTCCAACTCGATCTGCTCCTCTTGCAGCATGAAGATGCCCAGGGGCTTTCCACGAAGTAGCTCCCAGATGACTTCCCCCCTTTGCCTTTTCCTCTCTTGGGGCAATGGCGAAAGTCATGCTGTTGGGAACCGCAAATGAAGCACCCGGTGTAACCCGGCTGACCCGGTTGCTGCACCGCAAGGACAGATCCAGCAGGAACGGAAGGGGTGGTTCCATTGACAAAACCGAAGGTTGCCCCTTTCCTTTCTTTCCTTTGAACTTCAATCCCCGGTTGGCTCCTTTGGCAGCCATGACTCTCCGAGCCTCCTGAAAGGTCCGGGCCTTTTGCTCGTAGGCCGCGTAGGCTTCCTGAACCTCCTTCAACTGCTCGGGAGCCACCATCAACGAAGTCTGCTGCTGCGTCTCCCAGTCGGACCATGCCCAGTAGGTGCCAGAGATGTCCTGGTGGTAGTACTCGCCGTCCCCGCCAGAGTCCCACCAGGAGTAGCCACCGTCTTCCTCTTGGTTCCAGAAGCCGTCTTCCATCACGCTCTCCAGGTTGTGCTCTTGCGTCTTGGTAGGGTAGTCCTGCATGGGGTTCTTGTTCACCCAGTGGACCTGGTTCAGGTCGACGAACTCCTCGACCTCCATCTCCGTGCCCATGAAGATGCCCCACTCTCCATCTTCCTCAACCCAGAAAGAGCGCCCTTTTTCCTTTACGGCCTCCGGATTGATCCGGATGGGTGAGCTCTTCCTATCGGCGCTGTGCAGGCTGTTGTGGATGGAAGCCAGCACATTCAGACGTTGTGCCGATGTCAGTGCAGCCCTCCTCAGCATGATCCATCCCACAAGCTCGTCGGCTAATGCAGGAGGTAGAGCGGTGTCCAAGGATTCCCAAACTTCTTGTCCATCTGATGCCGAAGAGGATGATGAGGATCTTCCTCTCCGGCGGTCTTTACCTTTTCCTTTGCTCCGTCCTTTTCCACGTCCTCGACCATGACCGCTTCCACCGCGGCTCAGATCTGATCGAGGATCTCCGCTTTCTTCATCAGGCTCATCTTCTCCATCTCCAAAGGCTTCTCGTGGATCGAGAGGCCAACCATCCCAGCCGTCCTCCCCGATCTCGCCCGTCTGATAGGGCTCCTCCTCGGTCCTTGCACGCGACCTCCTCGTCGTCGGCGATGAACTTGGCGATTGTTCAGCACGAGGAAGGTCCGGTTGTGCTCCAGGGGTCTTTGCTTCTTTGCTTAGCTGGGTGTGTTCTTGTCGAGCTCGCTGTAGTGCTCGCTGTAGACGGCGATGAGCTTCTCGCACATGTTGGCACCAAGAAGCCATTGACATCGTCGGGGGCCGTCTCAAACACCGCATCAGGAACGGGAGTCTTGGCGAGGCGATTCTCCAAGTAGTCCAGGAGATACTTCGCACCGTCGTGCTGGCTCAAACGTTTGTGGTCAATCTCCTGGGTGACAAGCCATGCTCTCCCGGAGAGTTGCGAAACCAACTCCGGTCCCAGGTAGCGCCTGCGCCTCCTTCTCGTCCGTTCCCAGGCCAGCCTCACCTTCCGCACGAAGTCCAGCCAGGTAGCAAAGTCCCCATCCCAAGTGACCCGGAAGCTGTCCTGGTTCTTATCCCCCATGGATTCCCAAAAGTCCGAGGACAAAACCAGCTCCGGCGAGGACTCCTGGGATCCCGTGATCTCCGGCTGAAGGCAACCTGCTCTGAGACCTTCGGCTCCTCCACGAACAGGTTCCACCTCCAGCTCACCTTGGCGGTCAAAGCTTCCGGCAGGATGCCTCTCAGCTTTGCCGCCCGCCTGCTCTGTGGCAGGCTCCGCTACCAATTTCGGTAGCACCTTGGGGTCAGGTTCCAAATCCCCAAAGCAACACCAACCAAGTCAAGTGAACTCGACCTTCAACAAGTGGTCCCGCAAGTAGAGCTCGCAGGTCACGCGTTTTCCATGTAGCAGCGTCGCTGTGCGACGATTCGGCTTAAGGGGTCCCTAGGTGGGCCAGGGCCAAAATGGCGATCGTAGCCTCTCCATGAAACATGCTATACACGGCTGAGGCTTACACACTGACAACCAAGGCCAGGGCGGAATCTCCGCCTTCTGCACCGGAATCTTCCAGAAGGGTGTCACCTCAGTCGACATGCTCCATATTATGTGGATCTGTCAAGGGAAACCAAGAGCAACGCCCACGTCTTTTCTTTCTTGCTTTCTTTTTTGGGGGGGGTCCGCTAAAACACACGCCCATATGCCCCACATTGCCCAACATGCTCTAGATGCTGGAAGTTTGATCCGCCTGATCAAGAGAGCTCCTCAACTTCAAGCTGACGCCACCGTGGCCCAAGCAATGCCATGGGCGGCAACCGACATCCACACGAGCCCGGTGCTGGCATGGAGTTCACGATCTCCTCGAACTCCACAGGCGCGGGTTCCTACGGGAGAAGCCAGCCGGAGGTGGAAACTCAGGTCGTGCGTGCCTTTTATATTTATTCAAAAAAAAAATCGGTGTGCATATGTTGCAAGTAAAAGTGTGCAGTGAAGCACAAAAACTCACTGCGAGGAAACACGGCCATTTCCTGTAAACTGCAGTGATGGACTTCTAACTCTGCATTGGCACTGAGCGAGGCTGTCCAATGTCTGCTGCCTCAATTCAGCCAGTGTCTTGGCAGAAAACACCAGGATTTCTGGCATCGTCTGAAACCACGCTGTGGGCATTTGAGCGAGGCCGGTAACCACCAAGGTCTTCGACGTTGCTCCCAAGACCAAAGGAGCTTTCCCTTCAAACAGAAGTCCATCTACTTACAAAACTCGGTGAAAGTCGCTCTGCTACGTGTCCAAGCGCATCTGAAATCTGGCATTGCTCTGAGGCGCTTTTCCCTATCGTTGTTGGTGTTTCTCAAAAATTGGGAACCCTCCATGTGGTTGGTTTCCTTTTGGTTTCCTTTTGGTTTCCTTTTGGCTTCCTTTTGGCTTCCTTTTGGCTTCCTTTTGGTCTCTCTTTGAAACCATCCAAAAAGGGCCAGGCCACTAGGCCCTAAACCTACCAACCGGATTTCCCACGCGCCTTCTCTTCCTGCTTCCGCTCGTTCCTCTCCCGCTCGGCCTCTCTGGCTTTGGCCTTCAGCATGGAAGCAAACAGAGCACCGGAATCGCTTGAACAATATGAGTGTGTCTTTTTTAATGGAAACCCCTTTTTGGGGTTGGTTCAAAAGGTGAGCAAAAGGAAAACCACCATTTTGGGGGGAGCCCTAATTTGAGACACACCCATATGGATGGGCATGTCCAGTCTGTGTCATGCAGCGCCGAGAACAGTGCCTTCGCTTTTTCGGCTTCCCGCTTGGCCTTGCAGACGGGTCCGAGAAACTCTGAGATTTGCGCGCCCTATGACTTCAAAACACGCGCGGCTTGATTTGTGCTCTGCATGCAGAGATAGTAACGTAGTAGTAAGTAAGGGCCTTTTAGTAGCACTAGGTTCTCGCTTCTGCAATCATGTTGATTTGCAGGCTGATCACCCTCAAAATGTGATGATGAGGAGGAAGGAGGTTGCCCCAAAAACGCCCCGGCCTTGGGACGACCATGAGTATGTCAATCGGCACGCATTTGGGAAAGCGCGAATGGGTGCCTCACTACCTTCCCCACATCCAAATCAGAAGACACCCTGACGCGCGTCGGTTCCGGCCTGCGCCTCCTTGGCTTCTGCCTCCTTCGCCTCCCTCTCCGCCTTCTCTGCTTCCTTGGCTTTGGCATCATCCGCCTGGCCGAAACCCCCCAGAGGGCGGATGGGTCCCTGAACCACCTGACAAGCCACCTGGACTGCCCACTCTTCATTTCGCAGTGGTAGCTGCTTCCCTGAGGCGCAAATGCCACCCACCCACCCACCCACCCACCCCCCCCCCACCCCCTTCCACTTCCTACGGGTCCCCTGGCCTGAGCCATTGACAGCGCACTGCCCAGCACCATCGGCGCAAAGGGCATGGCTTGGAAGGGCAGCCTCTCGAGACAAACCGCCGGAGCCCTTCATTCGGCCGGTCAAAAATCGGGTAACCCCTACATGGAACCCTGGCAAATAGAAACATGGACCAAAATCTGCGGTCCCTGGGCATTTGGTATGAAAGAAAAAAGAAAAAGAAACGAGTAGAGTGGCGCACCGCCGGCTGACGGTTGACCACTTCATCTGAATCATGTGATATGAATGGCAACAATTTGAGTACAGTCCCTACTGGAAAGAAACCTGGTACGGCTGGGGGATAGCTCGAAAGCAACGCCCACCAACTTTTTGGGGGGATGCCCGGGATCTTTTTCATGGACTCGTGGGGCAAAGGCAGCAAATGGCTCGAGCAGATTCCAAGAGCGGGCTTCACTCACAGTGAAACAAGTATCACTGCCCCGAGTCATGCCGGTCATCATACCACGAATGTGCCCACACATGGGACAACCTTTTGGTACCATCCACCATTCAAATGGAGACCCGCGAAAACCCATTCACGACTTGCCTGGTTTACGATCCTGCTACGCCCACGGCAACAAATAACCCAAGAAACAGAAATGTGTGGAAACACCTACCAAGCCGCCAGGAATCTGAGCTCATTATGCTAGAAATGGGCAAGGTAGGTCAAAGTCAGTTTTTCCTTTCCTGCCTCTTCGGGCGACTTTGAGACTGGTTTCATAACGAGGACAGGGAATGTGTTGCTTGTGCCAGCTGCATGGCGAAAGGCCCCACCAGTCTCGGTGTACAAGGAACGCCCAACGAGCATCTGCCACTGGAACAAAAGTCGGCTCAAAAAGAAACTCGGAGCTTTATATATATATAAAAAAAAAAAAAAAAAAAAAAAAAAAAAAAAAAAAAAAAAAAAAAAAAAAAAAAAAAAACGGTGCCAGCCCTCTCCCCTGAGCCACCCGGCATGCCAGGCACCTGCATCATGGGCGCCATCATCGCCTGCTGCGCCTGCTGCGCCTGCTGCGCCTGCTGCGCCTGCTGCGCCTGCTGTGCCTGCTCCTGTTGCGCCTGTTGCGCCTGTTGCGCCTGTTGCGCCTGCTCCTGCTGTGACTGCGGCGGCTGTCGCTGCACCTAGCCGGAGGTGGGCTTTCAAAGGAACCAAGGGCTATGATCCGGGCCTACCGTTGCTTCAATTCTTTGTGATGTGTTCCCACAAGCTAGAAGCGATATGCATCCCAAAAGATGAGCTGACTGGCAAACACCACTCCCTGCAAAGAGTGGACCATTCATGGCAACTCCTATGAACACCTTACGCGGGAAATCATCCAAACCCCTTTCCAAAAGAGGCCAACAGTCCCTCTGGACCCCATTGCAACTCGGAATCGTGAACGCGAGCGAGCCGCCTGGGGAGCCACAGGCCTAAGCAACGAGTCAAGGCGGTTGCTTGCTTCAAGCCAGCCTAAAACCAACCAGCTTGAGGTGCCGAAAGCACCAGAACATGAATTCCAAGGTACATGGGCATGAATTCCAAGGTCGGCTGGCTTTTGTCGTCTGATTTTGCTCTGCAAGCGGAGGGGACAACCGGCTGAGTCAAACCGCGCCCCACCGCCCAACTGAGACCGGTGCCCGACAGGCAGAGCCTTAGGCGGCCTGGGTCCGGTCACTGTGCCGCTCGTCCTTTTTTCTCGTTTTGGCCGCCCTTTGTGGGTGCTTCAACGGGGAACCAAGCGGAACCCCCCCCAAAAAAAAAAATATGGGGTATTTTAGCACCTGTGAGACATCTTTGCGCTTGGCTTCAGCTGCTACTGTGGATGGACAAGTTCCTCCAGCAGTTAAAATTGATGAAGCCCTATGAATACTCATTGATAAACCACCAACCAGCAGGATGTTGTCCACCCACAGTAAGGAGCGTTCTAAATTTTAGTGGTTGGAATGCCCTTCAAACAAGTTGCCCTACAAATTACCATGGAACCAAAAAACCACCATTTGTCCCCCTGCAAAATGGGCACCCATTTCTCGTGACACTTTCGGCTTCCACACTCATTTCTGGAGTCATGCGTTCCGAGAAACTCGGACCCCCTGGATTCCTTCCCTTCATTTGGCTGTGGGTCAAAAGCCAAATCGTACCCCCAATGAACATCCGATTCAATCCAACCACTAAAATAGGAAGCCTAAAATGGGTGGTGAATTCTTACCCAATCCAACCAAAATGGGATCAACCAAAACGGTCAAATGACCACCACAGCTCTTTGGTAGGCGTGCCCGCCCCCACCGACTCCTCCATCCAGAAACCAGGGAGGGCTCCTCAAACCCGTCCGGGCTTCCCGGCGTGGCCTCCGGGGGCGCCTTCGCCGGGGCCACTCTCTCGCTGCTCCGATGGTCGTTTTTGTGTTTCTCTTTTTCCCCAAAAAAGCTGAACAAAATATAGAATATCTCATGTTTTCCCAAATTCTCGATAATTCAAAATAAATCTTAAATAAAACAAATGATATATATATATATATATATATACTTATATATATCCTTCGAATTATTCCCCAACAGCTGAAAGCTTTGGGGTCTCAGCCCAGATAGGCTCCGGGGTGGTCCGGGGCGGTTCCACAAGGGATCCACCAGGCTTCCACCGGGGTTCCACGAGGGTTCTACAAGGTTCTGCGAGGGTTCTGGGAGGGTGGGTGACTGTTGGGGATATCGCCTGAGCCTGTTAAAGAAAGCCAACCACTCGGTGAGCAAAAAACACGGACCCACCAAAAAGAACGTGCGAACGTTGAGACCTTGGTCTGCCTGCCATCGGAGCCTTGGCCCTGGAGGTGGAGTGGTGGGATGGGAGACCCTGCATCAACAAGAACCAGGAGTTGGTGTCGGGTCAATTTGCTGTTTGGTGTCAGAAGGTCAATTTGCATTTACCCAAGTGTCTGGCTTTGGGAGGTCAATTTCTCAGGTAACGCTTGATTGGTGGTGTGGAAAAAGGGATCGAAACAATGTGAAGCCTTTGCAAGGAAGCCATGCAGCTTTATTTGATGCACATACGCATTGGAACCGCATTTGACAGCCTTAGACGAAGATTCCCCAATAGAAAGGCCGCAGGCGGCCGCGATGCGTGCCAAATACGGAGCTCTCAGCAAGTGATTGGATGGTTTATGGTGTTTCAACCAAAGTGCATCCACAAATGGACTATTCCTTCACGTGGATTGCAGGGCAAAATTCTGTCCCAGGGTTCAGTGAGATGCTGGCTTTTTTATCTATGGGCCAGGTGCCAGGAGCCTGCCCGACGGCACACAGACGAGACTCGTGGCTTTGCAAGACACAAAAGAACCCCGGCTCCACCCCCATAGCCCTTCCCAAAAAGTTGGAACGCCAGGTTCAAACCGAAAAAAAACAGGGGCCGAACCCCGAACTCGTTTCGGGTCCCCGGATTTTTTCGTACTCCGTTTCTCCCGTCGGCTGGGTCTCAACCCAGCCGGTCTCCGTCCCAGAGGTGCGCCTTCACCTTGGGCGGCGCCTTGGTCATTGCCTCGGCGGCCTGGGCCGAAGCTCAGATGGTTGGGGTCGCGCTGGTGAAAGCTGAGTGGCTTGGTGTTCATAGGATCCACAGCCAAGCTTGGTGGTTTCGGCTGGCTGGGCGTTGAGTTTACAGGCTCGCTGTCTTGATATTCGACGCCACTCTAGCCAAAAGGGAGCCCAGCCAACACGGTTGCAGGCAGTCTCGCTGGCTAAAGAGCAACCTGCACCACGATCATGGGAAGTCTCACGTTGGATTGCCCAGCCTTTCTTTCCTCCTCCTCATTGCCGCCACTGAGCTCTAGAACCTGCGCTCGCTTGCAGTCATTGATTTTAGTCCCTTAACATGGAATGCGCCTCCTGCTTTGGCGTGTCACAAATCCTGGTCCCTAGGTCGTGAAACAGTTGGTTCCTCATGCCTGATGTTGTGACCAAACCAGAAAAGTTCATCACGTCCGGCAGACTCGCGCTCCCAGTCTTCTCCCAAGCAGTCATTCATCGATGCGCATCTGCGTCGATTTTCATGATCGGATAGAGGCCACGTGTACAGTGCCAAGGTTATGAAGTGCTCAGTAGTTTTCATGCATTGCTTGATATCATGTTGTTCCACACTTGCATCTGTTGATTCCAAGCGCCCACTACTTCCAAGGAAGTCAGCCAGCCACGGCCCTCATCCAGGCCTTGTGACCATCTCCGTCCAGCAGCAAACCTTTGAGCCCGTCCTGGGCGCCAGCGATTTCTTGGGCCACATATGAATTCTTCATGCGCCATGGCGACCCAAGAGGCGCGGACCGGAATCGTTTGAGTCATGCCATGAGATTTGGCTTGCACCTCCATCGCACACCCCCCCCCCCTTCCAGGTCGCAAAGCCCTTTCCTTGCGCCACAGCATTTGAGTGTGTGCCAAATGCATTTCGGTGTGGCTTTGGCTTCCCTTGAAAAACCAACCAAAACAAGGGCGCACCGAGCCTGGAAAAGGTGCTAACCCATTTGGTTTCTCAAATTGGTCAACGGGAAATCCAGGGCAAATTCACTCTTCTAGCTGGCCCCATTGTCTCACCATCAAAGTCACCTGAGTGGTGCGTTGAAGGAAATCTGACTTTGACAAGCCCGGAAATCATTCACCATCAAAGTCACCTGAGTGGTAGGTTTAAGGGAAGCCTCCAACCAGCTTCTGACTTTGACAAGCCCCGGAAACAATAAAAATGACCCCGGTCTCGAGGACCCCTTCGCACGGTTCCACAAGCAGACTGCCCGAGGCGGCGGCCCCCTGGGGCCCGTAAGCCAAACGGGCCGAGTACAGGTCCCAAGATCTCGGGGTGGCGGAAACCGAGCGGTGAGCGAAGCGAACGTAGAGCACAAATGTGTGTGTGTGTGTGCGTCACACAAAGCAGGGTTTAGGTCAAGAAAATATAAAAGGCTGATGCGTTTCTGTTGATTTCGCTTTAACCAAGGTTTTAGCATCTGTCATTGGCCAGAACTCCCACAAAGAGCAGCTGATAAATCCTGCTGCTTGGGGTTCTGGCACTGGATTCCACAATATGACCTACTATTGTGGTCAAGATTCAAGCCGTCGGCGTGATACACACATTTACATTGCGTATACGAGTGCGTGTGTGTGTGTGTGTGTGTGTGTACCTATAAGTGTATGTATGTATGCATGCGTGTATGCATGTATGTATGCATGTATGCATGTCTGCATGTCTGCATGTCTGCATGCATGTATGTATGTGTGCATGCATGCATGCATGCATGCATGCATGTATGTATGTATGTATGTATGTATGTATGTATGTATGTATGTATGTATGTATGTATGTATGTATGCATGTATGTATGTATGTATGTATGTATGTATGTATGTATGTGTGCATGTATGTGTGTGTGTGTACATGTATGTATGTACCCTTTTGTATATAACTATATGTGTAGAAAACCCACCTCCCGCCTCCCAAAACCTGCCTGTCTCCACATATGAATGGCATGTTGACCCCACTCATCCAAAAACAAACCAAAACTAGCATTTCTGGCTCCAATGTCGAAGCATTGGAAATCTCAACATTCCCCACATGTTGCGCAACATTTGACAAAGAAAAAAGAAGACACAACCCCCCAAACAAAAAACACAAAACATTCCAGCCATGGTGGGGGTAGGATTGTGTTTTTTGGTGGGCATCATGCGCAAAATGTTGCAGAACATTTGGCAGATGTTGCAATGGACCCAAAAAAGCAAAACAAAACAAAACAAAACAAAAAACGCATGGCGGGGGTTGGATAGGACCTTGTTCTTGTCGTTGTTTTTGCTTTTGTCTTGTTTGGTTGGCTGTTTGTTTGGTTGCTTGTTGGTTTGTTGCTTGGTTGTTTGTTTGGTCGTTTGCTTGGTTGTTTATCTATGTATCTAAATATGTATGTACGTATATATTCATATGGTTGATTATCTAACTATATAATTATGTAGTTGGGTCGTTGTTTGGTTGTTTGGTTGGTTGTTTCTGCTTGCTTGCTTGACTGCATTCTATGGGCGCGTCTGCAAATGGACGACGGCTATTGAGGTGTTCCCTTTTGTTCGTTAAACCACCGAGAAGGGTATTCTCGACAAACCAAGCAGACCCAAGTATGGGCCTGCCCCTGGCAAATGGGACGCAAAAAAGGCTATTGGTGCGTGCCTGCCTGCCACCCACCAACACCCACACACACACAAACACACAGACACACCTCAGAAAAACAAGTTCCGCGCTTGTCGGCATCTGGCCGAGCTTCCACGAAGACCTGCTTGCGGGCATGTGTCAAAATAGGGGGATCCCCTATTTACGGTGGCTTCTTGGTTCGGGCTTCATCTTGGGCACCTTTCTTGCCAGACCCTCAGCTTGAAACCAAACCTTCGAAGAACCAAAACTGAGCATCTCTCATGTTGCTCTTCTCCTGCCAGTTGGCACCAAGTTCGAAAGTGTGGCGCCGCTCTCCAAAAAGCCTCGACCTCTCGGACACAGAAGCCTCTTTGGCCACTTCGAAGAGGGTTCTGTCCACCACGTCAGTCAGCAGCCTGTGAGGCATGGCCGTTGCTTGTGGACGATATCCTTGTAAAACCCGAGCATCAGTTCGGGCAAAACACCTGCCAGAACACAATCCACTTTGAAACGTGGCAACAAGGACAACCACTATATGAAGAGCTCGGATTGCTGCTGTCATAACTACGTAGCACTTGATAAATCGGGAAACTTGCAAATGTCAAAAGTACAATTCTGTCAAGCAGTGATGCACGCAGAACATCAACCAAAATTATAGCATTGATTCAAACTCCTTGAAGGGCTGGACAGTGGCATCTCACCAACAAAATCGACGGTTGCCTCCAAACTACCAACCGCTGATGCCCATCAAGCCCTGTTCCAAAAAAATGGAACCTTGTCCAACCCAAAAGCTGCAAACTCTCCGCCTGTCAAAGAAGAACAAATAGCAAGTAAGCGAAACCAAAGACAAGTAGATCGCAACTTTGCAAAGATCAAAAGAAACGACCGGCGGGCGAAGCACCTGTCGAAGGCATCAACAACCTGCCGCTGGCGATATCGGTAGATCTTCCGGGCGGTCTCAGCAGGCGCGGAAGCCGCAGGCAGTCATGCGGGTTGAGCTGCTCTTTCAGAAATGGGGGGGGAGTAGCCCAACCGATCAAAAGGCTACTTGGGATTCCGAATCTGAACTGGCCCTTTTGCGGACAGCCTTGTCCACCAACCACGTTTCAGGTGCTTCCTCATGAAATCTTCATAGCCATCTCCCCTTTTCGGGGCCTTTTGAACTTGGTTGCTGTTGACCCCCCTGCAAAAAGCTCCTCACTTTTTGGGGGGTTTAGTGGGAAACACCTTTCTTCCAACCAAAAAGATAAAGTTTTTCAAGATCCGTTGCCCAATAGCAGTCAAGTGAAGTGCTCCATGGGCACAAAGGCCCCAAGCGCCCCCCGCGTCTCCCAACTCAACTCGCGGACTGCGGACCCGGCGACCGCCTCCGCGCCTTTGGGCGGCTTCCTCGGCGCCGAAAAGGAGTGACTCGGCTAGGGAAAGGGAAAGATTCTTTTCAGTGGGTCATGTTTTTTTGTTTTTTGCGGGTGCTCAGGAAAACCACCATTTAATTTTATTATATATATATATTTTGGGGGGGGTGGGGGGGTGGTCCCCTAAAGAAAGGGGAAACCCAACTGTGATTGAATTGAAAGGGTGGTGATTGAAAGAACTTCGCTTGCAGAGAGCGCCAAATTCTTCCTGGCGGGCATGCGCTACCCAAATCTCGCCCAGTTTCCCCTGCATCTCCCGATGACTTCCCCCAACCTCAGAACCTATCTGGGCCACGACCCCAAGGCCTTCAGCTGTTGGGCAACAACAAAAAAACACCCTGACGGCCGCGGGCAAAAGAAAGCCACAAAAAGCCAAAAGAACCAAGGCCCCTTCCCCGCTGAAAAGAACTTGGCCGAAGCCCCGAGCCCCCGGCAGCTCGGAACCCTTCGGCTGCAGCCATCGCCTCAAGCGATGTTTCTTCCCGGAGGGGGAAGGATCACTGGCTTGCAAGCCCATTCAGCCGTGCCAAGCAGTGACATCCTTGAAGATCCTTGGCCCCAAACACCCATGGACAAAATCCACGCACTGCCCCAGTCCGTAGGTTGTTGATCAAGTATTCACAGAATTCCCGTCCCAAGTTGTATGATGCGAAGCGGGCTTTGTCCATCAGCGGCCAGCGCCGGAATTTCGGGGCCCTCATTTCAGGGGCTTCCTTGATAGAAGCAGACCCCCTGACCGGAGCTCAAGGGAGCGCGAGGTTGTTTGCGCAAGCTGTGATCCCTTGGCATGATGTGATTGGAAAGGTGCCATCGGATCGGGCGCTGAAGCCACCGAAGGACGGCAGTCTGCTCTTCTGGAGTAGCAAAGCAGCTAACATCGGTTGCCTTTTGGTGTTGCCAGGTTTGTTTTACAACATTTAGAGCTGCGCCTTGGCTAGGCAACCCTCCGAACCTCCGATTTTGGGTCGTTCCCCAGCCAGCACTTCCGCAACGGATCACAGGCAAACTTTGCGGGTCGGACATCGCTGCAAACCCATCCAACAACATGTCACTGGTGGAGCTTTGCCCTGTTTCCTTAACAGCGGCGTTAGCGCTCGTGATGAGAAAAAGACTCCCGCTTCCCCAAGGCCCCGTTCGATATTCGATCCAAATCGAACGGCACCAAGCGCCCCGGCAGCACACAGCTCTCCAGGAGCTCGGGGGGAAGCTTTTCCTGCCGCAAGGCGATCCAGGGCCAGAGAATCCTCACTTTGACTCCTTCGATGGGTTCAACTGGATTCCTAAGGCGGAGAGAACAAAAAAACATGAGTGTGCTGCGATCGGAACCCGTTTCTCAGGGTGTTCTGACTCTGGCCGGGTCTTGGGTGAAACCAGCACATGCCTGCCCAACTCAATGAGCGGGCATGATCACATGCATGCTTAATATGCAGATGCAGAAACCTTGCTTCGCGAATACATATATATATATATATATATATATATATGTATGTATGTGTATAAGTTATATATATAATAAAATAAGCTTGCAAGACACTCCCGGGTCACCCCAAACACAACGCACAGGGACAGCAGGGCTTGACACCCAGATCCCTGCCCATAGGCGCACCGACTCGGAATCATCCGCCTGGCAGGACTGAGACGGCAGGACTGTCCGGCCCAAAACGGGAAGGGCGAAACATGGGGTGTGGCTGAGAGGACCCAAAACTGGATGGAACTGGGAAACAAGTTACAAGGTCGGCTGTCTGAGTTCCAGATTCTGACATCCTGATCAGACCCGTACTTTCGACCAGCTCCTCCAAAGCCATGGCGGTGACACGCAAGAGGCCTTGATAGTCGCGGTAACAATGTTGGAATTCGACAACTCTGCTACCAGTTGCTTGTGTAGAGTAATCCGAAGTCTGATTCAAAGCCACCAGAGAAGAACTGCTAACCAAAAGTGCAGGGACAAGAACAAGCAAACTGACTTCACCTAGTCACCTTGACCATATGTCAGAAAGTTGCCGAGCAATGTCCTTATGATTCTGCCAGTTTCTTTTCTTTTCCGCAGCACGAGCCTGCTCTGGCTCGTCTTGCCAGTCCTGGACCAAAAGCGCCCTTTGGCCAATCAGCCACCAAAAAACCTAGGCCCAGGTCAGCAAAAATGCATGTCCCTGGCTTCCTCATGTAAGCGAAGCAATTGCAAGGAAAAATATGGACCTCTGTCCTTCAAACGTAAGGACATGCACGTAAGGTTCGGTCAGAATGTCAAGTCATCTGTAGTGCATTTGGGAAGAACATAGGACTCTCCGACTCCGCAAACCAGACAAACTCTCGAATTTGTCCATGTCCATTCTGGGTGACCAGCCTATGGCTGTGTCTGTTTTTTGAGGGTACCTTTTTTGGGGTGGTTTTACAGTAAAAGCCACCCATTTTTTGGGGAGGGGGGGTCCACACCCAGCTCCCGCTGATCCCACTGTCCTCCGCCTGGGGGACTTCTATGTCATCCTCCGGGCGCAGGACCATGGGCGGCCTCGCCTCCGGATGGAACCGGCGAGAGAGGCGAGGCGGCGTTGGGCGAGGCGCTTGCACTTGGGGCTTGGTCTATGGTGAAGACGTGGTCTGGGTATGGTCCAACGAACTGTCCGGCATGCATTTTGAGCATTTATACCAACCCTCACATGAGGATTCCTTTTATATGGGGGGCTGGGGTCTGCTGAAAAGGCATGCTGGAAAGGTATTGGATGACGGGCATGGCGAGATGGAAGATGTTCGTGAGTTCGGGAAGAGCCCTTTCCCTGTGAGGTCTCAGGGAAATCGCGCTCTGTGCGCGCGCAGAGAAACACACGTATCAATGTGTACATATGTGAATCTGACAATAAACACGACGTAAACACTCCCAAAGAGAACCTTCCTTGAAGGCATGCATCTTGCCGAGTATTTATTTTCCAACCTGCTGAGTTGCCTTACACCTCGCCTGACAGCCTGAAGGAGGATAGGGGAAACCTGAACACGCATCATATCTTGTGTCTCTAATAGAGGCTGATTTAACACAAAGCTGGCCAATCGCAATTCAGATTGCATGTTTGGCCCCTGGCCCCGGTGCAGACACCGGCAATGAACCTGACTTCGCGCACCACCCAGCTACTTTGGATCGCTGGCCCGCCCCAAATCCCCCGCCCGCCTTCGCGCTGCCGTTGGGAGCCAAAGGCGCCTGTAGGGAGAAACATGGGGCAAGCTTCGGGCGAAAAGCTCATCCTCTGGTTGCACTTGGCTGCAACGACATGGAAGGGGCTCCCGACAAAGCGCTTCAAGACCCCACCACGGGGAGGTATCAACATCCATGTTGATACCTTGCAAATTTCTCACGGGTTTGTCTCAAAAAGAGGGATCCCCAACCAATGACACGCCCAAATGGCCATGGGTCAAAACCCTGTACTGCCAGTGAACATCCCAATCTCCACTAAAATAGGAAGCCTAAAATGGGTGGTGAATTCACCCAATCCACCCAAAATGGGATCCCATTGGCCCACAGCCATATAAGCTCATGGGGTTCCTTTCCTTTGAGCCCTCAGTCGCATCTCAACATCCATAATCTGCCGGGCCTGTCCAAATCCATGTTGACCCACGGCCAAATCAAAGATCTTGGAACCCCTTAGTCGCACTCCAGCATGGCATGCGCCCGCCTGACCCATACATCCTGGCGGCCTTGCGTGTGCGAAACTGGCCGGAAGGCCGAGCTTGGGAGGGACCCGGTGTGCTTCTGGAATAACGACCAGGTGCCCTCACTTTGGGTGAACAATCTGCGCAGTTTGTGTGTGTGTCTGTGGTGTTGTGTTGTGATGTGGTGCGACGTGTTGTGTTGTGCTTTGTGGTGTGTTGTGTTGTGTTGTGCTGTTTTGTGTTTTGTGCTGTGGTGTGCTGTGTTGTGTGTGTGTGTCTGCTCGCATTTGGCCCTTGGCTGGGCTTGGCAGCACTAAAAACAACTATTGCTTCAAAGAAGGCCCGGCGGCTCTCCATATTGCTATCCATGCCTGACATGATGTTGCTGGTGGGCTTAGCCATGTTTTTGGCGACCTCCCTATCGTCTGATTTCTGAATTCGCAACCAGTTGAACTTGGACATTTCACCTCCGAGATGTCGGTCTCGTGTTGAAACCTGCACATCAGCAACATTGGTAAACACACTAGAAATCTCATTTGGTCAAGGAAGCTGTGCACAGCACGCCTGCACATCTCGTCACTATGAGGCCCAGACAGTTCAACTCACAGTGCGCCCCTTGCAAAAGAGATAGCGTATCACATGCTTGTGCATGGCTTGTCTTTGCAGCGCTTGTTGGAAGTTCAACAATTGAACTCCATAAGTCTACTGTGTATATACGTAGATGCGTGGAATGACAAGAATGATAACAATAGCAGTCGCAATAGCAAAAGCTATAGCAACCGCAACAGCAATTAACAATAGTAATAGCAAAGCAATAGCAATAGCAATAGCAAACAACAGAAACAGTAGTAATAATGAAAATAATAAGCACAGTAGAAACAACAATAATAGAAATGCACTCTGTTCATACTTCGGCCTTACAAACAAGTACGTGCCAAGCTTGGTTCACCGCAACCAGCCGCCAAGTGCAACGGAGCACGGCTGAGTAGCAGGCGGGGGCAAAGCAGGCGGCTGCCCAAAGGTAGGCACGCCTGCGCTTGGGCCCTTGTCAGCCCCAGGTGGTCGCCACAATATCGACGGGATCTTCAAGGGGTGTGGACCCACTCCAAACCATGTCAAGAATCAAAGGCCGGCCCTGTCAATATCTAATTGGGACTGGCCTCCCAGCTCCGGTTTGTTTGTAGCTCAGGTGAGGTGATTTTCTCGATGAAGAACACCTCACTTCTGAGGCTGAGACAAAGCAGGTAAGGAGCTCTCGATGAATGCGGTTGAACAGGGGCCAGATATCAAGATGGCTTCTCTTAGTTGCAACTAAAGTCACAAGGCAGAGGAATACAGGATCCCTTGGCAAATGACAAAGACCTTCCAAACGCATTCCTCACAAGCCCACCTCGAAATGAATATATATATATATACACATATACTTATGTATGTTATAATTATATATATATATATATAAACATATATATATATATACATATAGATTTGTATATGTATACATAATTATGTTGCCAGCTTTTCAACTATTCGGATTGCTTGGCACGCATCAAGAAAGCCGAAAGCCCCAGGCGGCACCAGCCCCACCTCCAGGCCGGAAGCTTGGGGGACCAAAGCCTGGCCTTGGCGCACTCTCGGCGAACTCTGCGGGGGTTGATTATGGCAGTGCCATTGCGCCATGACCCCCTTAAACCTTGGTTTTGGTTTTGAACAGGATCTGGAGATCAGCCACCTCTTTAAAATTCTCGAAAAGCCGTTTTGCCAGAGTTCCTGGCCAGTCCCAGAAACAGCCCTAAAGCATTGGAAAATAGATGCGAGACCTCGATGCGACACAAGCAGCAAGTGTGATGCCAAGACCAAGGAGTCCTCTTGGCTTGAATGGACGGCCGATGGCTTGCTTCCTTTTGGCTTCCCTGTGGAACTAAAACGGGTCCGCTTTTGAGAAAACCCCATATCCAAGTCACTACATCTCAGCGCATCGCTTCAAAGCCGCAACCGGGGCCCGAGCCCAAAGCTATTTGGGCAGGGGCCTGACGGTGCGTCGTGTTCTCGTTTATGTCTTTTGGTGGGGCGTGGGTCAAAAATAGGCACCCCAAAACGGGCTTCCCTGGTAAATGGAAACAAGGACCAAACCCTGCAGTCCATGTCCTGGTGGCTTAATTTTGACCCATACCCAGTTGGTTCCAACTCTGAAAAAATTGTAGCCACTCTGGACACGTAGCCACTCTGGACATAAGCAAGCCAGCCATCGCCTGGTGCTCCCATTGGCCGGCCCGGCCTCAACCGCAACAGGCCTGCCTCCTCTTGAATGGTTGTGTCTTAGAATAATAAGCCCGAAAAAAATGTAGTTTTTCCTGTACTTGCCCGTAAAGCACACCAAACAAGGTGCCCCAAACAAGGTGCCCGTAAACACACCCAATCTGTCAGACAATGCGGACTCGAACGTTCGGCAAGCACACCTGCTCGAATGAGACGCTTCGCGAGCCCAAAACCTCTCAGTTCACCCGATAACTCATAATTAGGTACACTGCGGAGTTAGAGCCCGCTTGCAATGCAGATCCCTGGTCATTAAACAGGCCATGGCAATTTCTTGGAAACTCAATCTCAAGAAGTCAATAAACCCCTTCCGAGGCCACTGCATCTGCATGCCGCAGGGACCTGTGAAACCTGGCCGCCAGGGTTCAATCGCGCGGTAGGTGTGAATCCCTTTGCGCACTGATTTTCTGTCGAAGGGGTTCGGCGATCACCTCAAAGCCACGTGTCCCCATTCCCCTGCCCCTTCCACGGCAAAGACACTGCTGGAAGCGTTTGAAGACAAACCCCTGCACTAGTTTTCGCCCGAACGCGGCGAAGGCGGCGCAGCGGGCAAATAGCCGACGCGCCGGCTATGCCATCTTCATGGGCCATGGGTTTCCGATCGGAGATCCTCTTCCCATCACTCCAACCTGGATGTCGGATGTCCGGAAAACATCCGGACGTCGATTTCGTCCTATGTACAAACCTGCACGCACCCGCTCTGCACAAAGATCGCTCAACAGAACCCTAGCTCCGTCCAAAGCTCTCAGTTCGATGCTTCACTAGACCTTCGTCGCGCACGCCTGCGCAGGTTTAAAAATGCAAGCAGAATCAGTCAGTGGTTCTCTTTGGCGCTTTGGCTTTTGCAGCCATGCCTCTCAACGGACCCGACAATCCTTCACGTGCAGATCCCAAGTCAATTGTGTGGAAGCGTGCACAATGAGGATTGCAAATCGCCCAAACATGTTGAAAGCAGCGCAAACAACCTGAAAAGCTTGTCAAGTTTCCCTGCGTAACAAATCCTGCACCTGCTGTGGATGGACACAAATCCTGCACCAGTCGGGATGGAACCCTGTAAATAAAGGGATATTTCACGTTTGGGTGGTGAAACCAACGACAAACCAAAAGGAAACAAAAACCCATCATTTTATTATTGTTTGTTTGTTTCGTCACATGATCAAAAAGCCTTTTATATGTGTATATATATATGGTACCGCGTTCCGTGTTGCTACCCCCCCCCCCCCCCCAGATGGCATGGGTCCCCAAGGCCCCCCTTCCGGCCCGAGACCCCGAGCCCCCAGATCTACGGTCCCACCCCCACCCCAACCCCCTGAACTCGGACCCCGACACCCCGGCACCCCCCGCCCAGGACAAGCCAACCCGCCCAACCCTAAACAAACCCTAAATACACCCTAAACCAAACCCTAAACCATAAACCCTAAACCTAAACCAACCCTAAACCAACCCTAAATCAACATAAACCAACCCTAAACTAACCCTAAATACACCCTAAACCAAACCCTAAACCTAAACCAACCCTAAACCAATCCTAAATCAACATAAACCAACCCTAAACTTTCACAAACCTTATCCAAGAGCTGACCTTGAAAACCAAATACCCTAAACCTACACCCTAAACCTAAACCAACCTTAAACCAATCCTAAATCAACAATGACCAAACCCTAAACTAACCCTAATAACACCCTAAAACCCAAACCAAAAACACATATACCTAAACCTAACCAAACCCTACAAACCAATCCTAAATCACATAAACCAACCCTAAACTACCCTCAACAATCACACCCTAAACCAAAACCCTAAACCACAAACCCAAAGCCTAAACGACCCTAAACCAATCCTAAATCAACATAAACCAACCCTAAACTAACCCTAAATACCAGCCCTAAACCAAAAACCCTAAACCATAAATCCCTAAACCTACACCAAATCCATAAATCAAACATCAACCCACCCATAAAAACTAACCTACATAACACCCTAAACCACACCAAAACCATAAACCCTAAAACCTAAAACCAACCCTAAACCAATCCTAAATCAACATAAACCAAACCCTAAAACTAAACCTAAATTGCACCCTAAACCAAACCCTAAACCATAAACCCTAAAACTAAACAAACCCTAAACCATAAAACCTAAACCTAACCAACCTAAACCAATCCTAAATCAACATAAAACAACCCTAAACTAACCCAAAATACACCCTAAACCAAACCCTAAACCATCAACCCTAAACCTAAACCAACCCTAAACCAATCCTAAATCAACATAAACCAACCCTAAACTAACCCTACATACACCCTAAACCAAACCCTAAACCATAAACCCTAAACCTAAACCAACCCTAAACCAATCCTAAATCAACATAAACCAACCCTAAACTAACCTTAAATACACCCTAAACCAAACCCTAAACAATAAACCCTAAACCTAAACCAACCCCAAAACCAACCCTAAATCAACATAAACCAACCCTAAACTAACCCTAAATACACCCTAAACCAAACCATAAACCCTAAACCTAAACCAACCCTCTCCCTCTGCCTCTCTCGCGCGATGGCCACTTAGAACGACCAGGGCGCTGGCAACGTGGTGCGCCCACTTCCTCTTGGCCTGAAAGAGCGAGCGCCGGCTCTTTCCCGGAAGAGAATGCCAAAAAACGAGGGCCGCGCCGCTTGCCCGCTGCCTCCTCCGCGGAGGAGAAGCGCAACCTGAATGGAAGCACAGAGCGACCCGGCACGTTACCTCGAGCGCGCGACAGCGCGCCTCACCACGTGTCCGGCGCTTGCGCCTCCGCCTGCCGAGTTGACGAGCTCAAGCTAGCGAGGGGGCCCGGCGCTGCCCGCCTCTGGGCCCGCGGTGCCAAAATTTGCACCTGTCAGGCAACAGAAAGCAAGGCCGCACCGCGGGCGCGACGCCGCCTGGGCCCACAGGGATAAGAACAGCAGCGGCGCAAGGGCGAGCATCACGGCGGGCGAGCGGCGGCTTAAAGTTCGGCTTAAGTTCTCAAAGTTCGTCACTTTGAAACTCGTCGCGTTTTGTTGAAATCGTGCCAGACTCGCGTTTTTCTCTCGCCAATGTCGCGCACGCGTTTGTCTTCGCAGGGTTTGCTATCTAAGTTGCTGGGCCGAAGCTCGCGACTAGCAATCATGGCTCTCAGCCTACTTGCATAGTCGATGTCTCGACTTGTTGAACATTCAGTTCACAGAGTGCTAGGCAGCAACAAGATTTCCGTTTTATCCACAATCTTCTTCCCTCGTTGCCATTGTTCTTGCTCAAAATTCTTTCTGCTCTAGCCTCAAACGAGTTCTCAGGGCTTGACCGGGTGCCCCGCGCGGGAAAGATTGCGCGGCTCGGCGTGATTTGTTTTCCCTGCCGCCGATCGCGCTCGAGGGCCAGGGCGCGCCCCTCGCTGTAAAAATGACAACCTCGAGTTCAAAGACCAGGGCAGCTCCCCCTACAAGAGCAAAGCGATTCGCTGTTTTAGCTCTCCCTGAAAAGCGAAGATTTTTTCTTGGGCGCCAAGCTGTGTTGGCGGATACACCCTAAACCAAACCCTAAACCAAACCCTAAACCATAAACCCTAAACCTAAACCAACCCTAAACCAATCCTAAATCAACATAAACCAACCCTAAACTAACCCTAAATACACCCTAAACCAAACCCTAAACCATAAACCCTAAACCTAAACCAACCCTAAACCAATCCTAAATCAACATAAACCAACCCTAAACTAACCCTAAATACACCCTAAACCAAACCCTAAACCATCAACCCTAAACCATGAACCCTAAACCAATCCTAAATCAACATATACCAACCCTAAACTAACCCTAAATACACCCTAAACCAAACCCTAAACCATAAACCCTAAACCTAAACCAACCCTAAACCAATCCTAAATCAACATAAACCAACGCTAAGCTAACCCTAAATACACCCTAAACCAAACCCTAAACCTAAAACCATAAACCCTAAAAAACCCATCCTAAATCAACATAAACTCAAACCCTAAGTCTAACCTTGAAAATACACCCTAACAAACCACTCTAAACCAGAACCCTAAACCAATCCTAATTCAACATAAACCAACCCCCTAACGAACTAACCCTATATACCACCCTAACAAACCAAAAACCCTAAACCATCAACCCTAAACCTAAACCAAACCTAAACCAATCCTAAATCAACATAAACCAACCCTAAACTAACCCTACATACACCCTAAACCAAACCCTAAACCATAAACCCTAAACCTAAACCAACCCTAAACCAATCCTAAATCAACATAAACCAACCCTAAACTAACCCTAAATATACCCTAAACCAAACCCTAAACCATCAAACCTAAACCTAAACCAACCCTAAACCAATCCTAAATCAACATAAACCAAACCCTAAACCATAAACCCTAAACCTAAACCAACCCTAAACCAATCCTAAATCAACATGAACCAACCCTAAACTAACCCTAAATACACCCTAAACCAAACCCTAAACCGTAAACCCTAAACCTAAACCAACCCTAAACCAATCCTAAATCAACATAAACCAACCCTAAACTAACCCTAAATACACCCTAAACCAAACCCTAAACCATAAACCCTAAACCTAAACCAACCCTAAACCAATCCTAAATCAACATAAACCAACCCTAAACTAACCCTACATACACCCTAAACCAAACCCTAAACCATAAACCCTAAACCTAAACCAACCCTAAACCAACCCTAAATCAACATAAACCAACCCTAAACTAACCCTACATACACCCTAAACCAAACCCTAAACCATAAACCCTAAACCTAAACCAACCCTAAACCAATCCTAAATCAACATAAACCAACCCTAAACTAACCCTAAATACACCCTAAACCAAACCCTAAACCATCAACCCTAAACCTAAACCAACCCTAAACCAATCCTAAATCAACATAAACCAACCCTAAACTAACCCTACATACACCCTAAACCAAACCCTAAGCCATAAACCCTAAACCTAAACCAACCCTAAACCAATCCTAAATCAACATGAACCAACCCTAAACTAACCTTAAATACACCCTAAACCAAACCCTAAACAATAAACCCTAAACCTAAACCAACCCTAAACCAATCCTAAATCAACATAAACCA
The DNA here is from genome assembly GCA_963377175.1 of Effrenium voratum. NCBI lineage: Eukaryota > Dinophyceae > Suessiales > Symbiodiniaceae > Effrenium > Effrenium voratum. The sequence continues at coordinate 88,420 of CAUJNA010000555.1, read as the reverse complement.
ACCCTAAACTACCTAAACCCTAAACTAACCCTAAATACACCCTAAACCAAACCCTAAACCATAAACCCTAAACCTAAACCAACCCTCTCTCTCTCCCTCTCTCGCGCGATGGCCACTTAGAACGACCAGGGCGCTGGCAACGTGGTGCGCCCACTTCCTCTTGGCCTGAAAGAGCGAGCGCCGGCTCTTTCCCGGAAGAGAATGCAAAAAAAACGAGGGCCGCGCCGCTTGCCCGCTGCCTCCTCCGCGGAGGAGAAGCGCAACCTGAATGGAAGCACAGAGCGACCCGGCACGTTACCTCGAGCGCGCGACAGCGCGCCTCACCACGTGTCCGGCGCTTGCGCCTCCGCCTGCCGAGTTGACGAGCTCAAGCTAGCGAGGGGGCCCGGCGCTGCCCGCCTCTGGGCCCGCGGTGCCAAAATTTGCACCTGTCAGGCAACAGAAAGCAAGGCCGCACCGCGCGCGCGACGCCGCCTGGGCCCACAGGGATAAGAACAGCAGCGGCGCAAGGGCGAGCATCACGGCGGGCGAGCGGCGGCTTAAAGTTCGGCTTAAGTTCTCAAAGTTCGTCACTTTGAAACTCGTCGCGTTTTGTTGAAATCGTGCCAGACTCGCGTTTTTCTCTCGCCAGGCATTGCAAATGTCGCGCACGCGTTTGTCTTCGCAGGGTTTGCTATCTAAGTTGCTGGGCCGAAGCTCGCGACTAGCAATCATGGCTCTCAGCCTACTTGCATAGTCGATGTCTCGACTTGTTGAACATTCAGTTCACAGAGTGCTAGGCAGCAACAAGATTTCCGTTTTATCCACAATCTTCTTCCCTCGTGGCCATTGTTCTTGCTCAAAATTCTTTCTGCTCTAGCCTCAAACGAGTTCTCAGGGCTTGACCGGGTGCCCCGCGCGGGAAAGATTGCGCGGCTCGGCGTGATTTGTTTTCCCGGCCGCCGATCGCGCTCGAGGGTGCAGGGCGCGCCCCTCGCTGTAAAAATGACAACCTCAAGTTCAAAGACCAGGGCAGCTCCCCCTACAAGAGCAAAGTGATTCGCTGTTTTAGCTCTCCCTGAAAAGCGAAGTTTTTTTCTTGGGCGCCAAGCTGTGTTGGCGGATACACCCTAAACCAAACCCTAAACCAAACCCTAAACCATAAATCCTAAACCTAAACCAACCCTAAACCAATCCTAAATCAACATAAACCAACCCTAAACTAACCCTAAATACACCCTAAACCAAACCCTAAACCATAAACCCCCTAAACCTAAACCAACCCTAAACCAATCCTAAATCAACATAAACCAACCCTAAACTAACCCTAAATACACCCTAAACCAAACCCTAAACCATAAACCCTAAACCTAAACCAACCCTAAACAAATCCTAAATCAACATAAACCAACCCTAAACTAACCCTAAATACACCCTAAACCAAACCCTAAACCATAATCCCTAAACCTAAACCAACCCTAAACCAATCCTAAATCAACATAAACCAACCCTAAACTAACCCTAAATACACCCTAAACCAAACCCTAAACCAAAACCCTAAACCAATCCTAAATCAACATAAAACCCTAAACTAACCCTAAATACACCCTAAACCATCAACCCTAAACCTAAACCAACCCTAAACCAATCCTAAATCAACATAAACCAACCCTAAACTAACCCTACATACACCCTAAACCAAACCCTAAACCATAAACCCTAAACCTAAACCAACCCTAAACCAATCCTAAATCAACATGAACCAACCCTAAACTAACCCTAAATACACCCTAAACCAAACCCTAAACCATAAACCCTAAACCTAAACCAACCCTAAACCAATCCTAAATCAACATAAGCCAACCCTAAACTAACCCTAAATACACCCTAAACCAAACCCTAAACCATAAACCCTAAACCTAAACCAACCCTGAACCAGTCCTAAATCAACATAAACCAACCCTAAACTAACCCTAAATACACCCTAAACCAAACCCTAAACCATAAACCCTAAACCTAAACCAACCCTACACCAATCCTAAATCAACATAAACCAACCCTAAACTAACCCTAAGCTAACCATAAATTCACCCATTTCCACCCCTAAACCAATTCTAAACCAACCCTAAGCCAACCCTAAACCAACCCTAAACCACCACAACCCAACCACAGGACCACAACCACAAGAGGGGGACTTGTCTGACCTACGTATTGGGGGTGGGGGGTTGGGAGGTCCCCGAATTTTTCGACACCAGACGGGCAACTCTGCGCCTGTCAAAGTGAACGCAAGAGCCAGGCAGCGAGCCCCAGGAAGACGAGCCAAACCTCAGCTGAGACCTCCCGAGCCTCCCTCGTGCCACTTTGGGCGGTTTCCCCTTTGATGGGAGCCCCGGATGAATCAACCCCGATTCATAAATATGGGGGGCGGTGCCCCCAGTTTTAGTGGGGGGGAGAACCCCAAAAAAATAAGAAACCGCAAGGGCTTCACATCTCCAGTTGCCAATCCAACCACGGGATTCTGGTGATCCGACAAAATCAGCCCGAGCCAAATGGTGGCATCAGATCCAAATGGCTCCATGTCCAGTAGGGGCCCTGATTCAATGCAAATGCTCAAAGAAGGCAAATTCAGCAAATGAACACAGGAAAAAGCTCAAGACCAAAAAGAGCCACAGTCACAGTCAAAGTGTGCGGTTCCCATAAAAGACACTGGAAAATCAGTGAGTCTCTCTTTTTTGCCCCGGTCCCTCCGAAATGCACCATTGCACCATGGACCGGATAGCTAGCACCTGTGAACAAGCAAGTAGGCTTTTCGCTGCTGGCTCCGGTTCCCCGAACTTGTTGCACTTGAACACTTGGCCCATGGAACGAGCAACGCGAGCAACCTGCGGAAACACCGACTTAGGCGAACCTCGCACCTAAATGCTTCGATCCCCACAACACAGTGACTGACAAATGCAGCAATCAAGGGGCACAATTAGGGTGTATCTTTTTTGAGGGTACCCCGTTTTGATGGCGGTTGTAAAGAAAAACCAACAGCAAAACGACTCATTTTGGGGGTGCCCAAAGAAAAAAAACGAGATACACCCAATAGGATTGAGGCAAGTGTCGCTCAGCGCATACTTAGCGTATCACCAGCACTCCTGGACATCCAGAAACACACATCTCTCAGCCGCTGAGCGGAGGCCTTGGCCTATGTTTAGCGCCCTTTTGCATGCCACCCTCATTCCGCCGAGAATAGGTAAGGGTTTATACAAACACATTAGACATTCCTGCGACTCGCGAGATCAAAAGGGTAGTCCGAGAACGCAGAGTCGTCTCTTTCTGGCACATGTCGCGAAACTGGCGCTTGCGCCTCTGCTCAGCCCACCACCACGGTTAGCTGTTTCCATTTAATGGGACATATCATCAATGATCGTCCCATGTTGATCAGCCCCCCTTCTAGCCCCAGCCCCAGCCAAGCCCCTCCCTTCGTCACCCGGGTCCTCCATGCAATTCGCATCTGGCTCGGTGTCCTGCACCAGATACCTGCACCAAGGGCCAGGCAAATCTCGGCCCGGATATCCAAAACGTCCGGCAAAAGCTCCCCATTTCTTGGTTGACGTTGGGACGGGAGCAAAAAATATTGTGTAGCAGTTAAGTGGGGATTTCCCACTAAACCACAATATGCAAAAATGTAAAATGTGTCCCAACAAACAACCATGATTTGTGTGTTTATTTTTGTTTTGTGCCAGGAAAGTTTTGGCACGAATCGCAGCCCATGAGCCCATGGCCCTGAGCGCAAGCAATGGTTCCAAGCCAAGGTCAAGCTCTTTGCACGGGCTCTCCAGGCCATGGCTCTGGCACAGCTGACTCAAGGACGGAACCCGCCTCCAACGGCACCCGCAGCAGCACCTTGACTCCGGCTTCAGCCTGGGGCCCCCATGCAGGCTCTGAGAATCCCTGCGATAGCCATGACGCACGTACGGCCTTGAAACGGCAGTGGCCTTGCTGTGTCCCCGCCACGGTGTTTTAAGGAATCGTCGCAGACCACAAAAAGAATGAGAACGCGTCGCAAAGATCCTGCCCGAATGACATTTGAAGAGAATCATGGCTTCATGACATCGCGATCTTGAATCGTCTCCAAGACAAAGACGTGGCGACACGGCCATGGGTCAAAATCCCGTACCCCGAGTGAACATCCCAATCCCCACTGAAATAGACTAAAATGAGTGGTGCACCTACCCCAAAATGGGATCCCAAAACGGTTTTGACCACCACAGCCAATAAAAGAGGGCTGAAGGATGGGCTGTTCCGCGAACACCGTGTCTAAAGAAACGAAATTGCAAAACAGCTCAGATGGCAAGCCGCTGCAAGCAGCGTGTCGAGGCAACCCCAAAACTGTGAGCCAATGGCATGAGACGTGCGAGCTTCGTGGGGCGTGGTCAGATTGTGACTCACTCAAAGCTCCTTGAAAGGAAACGTCTCAACTCCTTGCGTCGACGCCAGTTGTTCCTGGAACCCAAAAAAAACAAGACGAGTGCTTTGCCCGAAACAAAAAAAAAAGAAATCGAAAAGAACGGCATGCGAATGTTGCAGCGCCAGTCAAACTGGACAAGCAACCAGTTGGAGGAGCCGTCTAGGAGAGCAAGCGGACCCGTCTTGGGACTCCGGCAAGGTCTCCGACAGTGCCATGTTCACAGCCCGTTGCACGCGTCTGAGGAACGAGCCGTGAGTGTGTCTCCCTCTGTTTCATGGATGTTGACGGGGAACCTCAAAGAAAAAGCCTGTGTTCGGGGATATGTTGGAAACTTGGTGAGTTTGGCCCCAACAGCGGCGTGGCTTTCTTTTTTCTTGGGCTGGATGAGATTGGGAGCAAGGAGTTGGTAAGCCTCTCTCGAAACGGACAACCACCAGAAGTAACTCAATGTGTTTGCCTTTAGTTTCCTTCCAACCTCTACGCAGAGGGTTGCACTGCTTACTTTGACACGCCGAATCTGAATTGCGCCTTCTGACCTTACGGCAGCAAAATGCGTGTTGTGTGGATCTTAACTTGAGCCACATGAGAGCAACTCATTCCCACCCACCCACCCACCCACCCCGGCAAAGGAAATTCCAAAAACCCTGTGGCACATCTGTGGATTGATCAACTAGCCGTCCAAATGGCTACCACCCTCATGTTGCTGCTGAAACTCCGAGATTGCTTGTCTCATAAAGTCCATTTAGGACCAGTTTGTGAAGATCAGCCGACCGTGCTGCAATTGTGATAGTTTTCTGCTCATAACCAAGAATGTTCTTCTGCTGTGCCGTATTTCCAGAAAGATGTTCCACCTTCGCAGCCTGCTGGACATTAATGCAGGGCATTAACGTGTTCGCCCCTTCAACGAGACGGAGATTCCGTGAAATGCCGGATCCATACTTAGCATGGTCCGGGGTCTAAATCGGGTGTTACGCACGCGCATCAGCGCACGGAACTGGTCGCTTGCGCTTGGCGCAGGCGACAGGGCAAAATCGAGTCTAAGAGATGGAAAAGGCGTGTGCACACTATTCAATAGATAAGCGAAGACTGTCTAACAGCCTTACGCACACGAAATCTGAAGGTGGCCTTGTCTTGAACAATCGCCACACAATAAATATCTCTCCAAGCGCAGGGTGGGCCTAGGCTAAGAGATGCCAAAGCAGCCGCCAAAGTGCCAAGCCTGGCCGAGCAACACTCCGCTCAGCCCAAGAAAACACGGGCAGCGGAGCACCAACGGGTCCCAGAACTGGCAAAGGCCAATGAGTTCACCGCAATACCCTGGCATAAAAAATAAAAACCCAAAGCGAATGACAGCGAACCCAAACAGAAACAGAAACGCCGGCATCAACTGCCTGACCGTTTTCCAAGCAAAGGCAGCTTGCTCACGCATGCGGTTTAGCGCCTGCCAACCTCCTCGCGGAGCTTGTGATCACCGGGAACGGCCTGTTGGTCACCTTGGGCAGGGTGTGGTCATGGGATCAAAAGCATGGTCGTGGCAGGACTGACTAAAGGATCCAGCCGCCGTTGCTTTGTTTGGCTCCTTCCCGTTCGTTGTGGGCTTTGAACACGAAGTGTCCTTCCTAAGGCTTCCGCGTGACTTCAATACAACATTTTACAGCGCAACCCCACTTACCATTGGGGGGGATTCCTGCAAAAATGTTCTGGCCGGGATGGCTTTTTGGGCAAAATACCCATACGGCCAGGTGTTTGCTCTTAGTAGTAGCGGGCTCCCGCCGGACCTAGCACTGTAGCAAAAAAGGCTCTCTTAAAATGTCTGTTTCGTCTCTTTTTCTTCCTTCTCCTCCTCCTCCTGCGCCTCTTCTTCCTCTTCTGCCTGCCTCTTCTTATTGTTCCTCTGCTTCGTCTTCCTCTTCTTCTTTCGTCTTTCTTCTCATTATTTCCTTCTTCCTTCCTCTTCTTCCTTCTTCCTTCTTCCTTCTTCTTCTTCTTCGCTTGCTATGATGCATGTCTCCGTCTTCTGTTTTTTTGATTCTCTTCCCTCTTTGTCTGGCCTTCTTTTGCAATGTCGGTTGACCTAATTCTCCAAACTTGGCATGTTCTAGCGTTTACCCGTCCTTCCATCTGTTCAACTTGACACACCGCCACTAACAACGTCCCCAGCATCCTTCAGGCAACTGCCCTACGAAATCCGCGTCAGTGGTTTCAGCCGACAGCTCTGGACAGCAGCTTCCTTGAATAGGAAAAACATGGATATGCGTTGCCGCTACGGAATGAAGTCTCTCTGGGCGCCAGGCAGTTTCAGCTAGCGCCACTCCAGGGGGAACAAGCACCTCCGGGCGAGCCATGGAGCAGCTGCGAGAAAGCCGTAGGTTGTTGGTCTATCCTGTCAACAAACATGGGCGTCTGTTTTTCTTAGGCGACGCGCAAAATGATGATTATCCTTTCGGCTTCCCTTAAAAAACCAACCAAAAGGGGGTTCCCTAAAAACAAACCCATATCTGCTGGTCAAAGCGCCTTTCGGTTGCTCGATGCCTCATTCAAAAGGGGGACGGGATGCTGGCCAACTAGATCTGCTTTTGGATCACCTTTAGTCCTAAGGACATGCCCAGCTTTGGAGAACGCAAGTCAGCAATGACACATGCTCCTATCCAGCGCCTTGTTCACAAGATGCACGATTCCGTTCCTCGGGCTACTTTGTTGAGTTCATTAAAAGGCTCCTTCAGCCAAGGTTGACCTCAAGCGCCTCAACATGAGCTCAGTTTGCCAACTCGCAAAGGTATTCACAGGCAACAAAAAGCATGGGTAGAACGTCAAGTAAATGCCATGGTCCTGAAAGGGCAATCCATGGGGGGAAGCTCGCGAAACTGTCCCTTACATGGGGGGAATATCCATCACTGCAGACCCAAATGACAATTCACGGATCCAATCTTCCAGTCACAATGGTTAGCCAGGTGTCGTCGCGAGCGCATTGGGCGTGGAAACCTGCACGTCCACATTCAGCGTGACGGGCGGTTGCAACCTGATGGAAAGTTTGCCCGACAGAGCCAACCGCAGCAACTTAGAGCACATACCGAGTTCTCGGGTGCTGGCTTTCCCAGCGCACGCTGGTCCACTTCTAAAAGGGCAGTCTTGGCAAGGGTGCCCCAAATGAGCCTGCGAACAGAATCCATATCAATGTGGTAAAGAGCCTAGCGCACCCCCAGCAGACAACCGGCCCTCAATGCCATATACAGAAGGATGCATAAACTTCGAGTCTTAGCCTAACTTGGCCTTCTGAGCAAGAGGGTGGGTGACGACAGCACCCAACCTCCCATGTAAGAAGCCCGTGTTAACCCATGTCTCGGCACACACATCGCCAGGACAGCGGATCAAAAAAATCTCTCGGAGCACGCGTGCGCTTTGGGCGAGGCACCCAGCATACGCGATGCCCTTCCAGCCGAGCTCCGTCCACGGCGTAATCGAGATGGAAGCGCCCTGGCCGGAAAGCCGGCGCTGGTCAAGCCCCGAGCTTGCTAGGAGCTTCCACATGAGCCCTGTGTAGCACGTTTGCACCCCAAGCAGACTTAAACCCAGGGGTTCTCCTTTTGGGGGAAATGAACCACCCCTGGGTTTAAGTCTACCTTGGGGTAATCCAAAAGTGAAGCCCTGCCTCTGTGTGCACTCTGTGGTCAATAAAAGATGCCACTCTGAGCATGACCTTTCTGCAATCATCTCCCACCCACTCATGAAAGCGTTGATCGCCCTTCGGATATTTTGACGCGAGCAGATTGGCTTCTTGTCCAGAATACGCGTCAGGCAAGATCATTTTACAAAGAAATGGCAATCTACCGATGTACATGTGGTCGTTGTTACATGAGCTTCAACGAATTGAGCTCCCCAACTTTTTTGTCTCACATGCAGCTAGCTTGCGTCCCACTCGCGCCTCTAATGTCCGGATGTCCCTGCCTCGCGACTGCTGAGGCTCATGTCACTTTCCGCAACTGAGGCCTCCTTTCCAACGATCCCTCTCCGCTACTGTCCCCTTGCCTTCAAAGACGTCGCACGTGGAACCATTCGACGTTCGGCACCCGGTCCCTTTAAAAAGGGAAATGCTCCAAACCAGCGGTTCCATGTGAAAAAGGTGAGAGGGTACCTCCGACTCTGGAGACTTCCGTGAGTCAACTCAGGCCGCCGCCATATCTGAGCAGAGTGCTGTCCGTCCTTCCGCTGATAACCTGAGCAGATCGCGCCAAGAGTGGGAATGTTGTCAACCAAAATTTGAACAATTTCAGACACAACAAACGGGCTTCCAAGAATGGTACAGGTTCTGAGACTCATGAACGTTCAGGGCCAGGTTCCAGGTGGCTATGCCAAACTGGATGAAGAGCAAAGAAAGATGCTGGCCTGCTACCTGCCTGCTCTGTGCGGTTGGCATCATTCCTGGGACCCAACACAATCGCGGTGGCCCCAGGACGAGCGCCATCTTTGTGGCAGTTGCTGCTCGTTTGGTTGGATGTCGCGCGCCCATTGCAAACTCATGCGAGTACCACCGCTTCAGCGCATCGGCTTTCTATTTCACGGACGCTGTGTCAAGACATGCCGAGACTGCGCGGTAGCAGCGTAAAAGTACACAGGCGCTAGCAGCGGAAATACTGGATCCGGACTTTCTGCGGTGTTGCTCTCATCACTTGCGGTGTTACTGACAATGCTGAAGACATGCCAGCTTTCTGCTTCCAGCCGACCCACACATCCAAGGCGCGTGATATTTCAGGACCCGCTGCAGCGTCTCCCTCATGTCCACTTGCCGGAGGGCCTGCAGTCCGATAGCCAAAGGCAGGGGCACTATCTCGCTACCTGTCAAGGGCAAGTGCCATCCGTCCAACAAACTATAAAAAACAAAAATGATGCTTTGTCTGTTGAGTTTCAAGGGACCTAGAAACAGATCACTTCAAAGGGAACCACCCATTTGGGGCTCCACACTTTTTGGGTGGTGCTCAAGGAAAACTGGAAGGGAAAACCGAAGCCATAAGCCATTTTGGGGCATATCCCATTTTGAGACAAACTCAGAGGTGACCCTGTTCCAAAGCCCCGTCCTGGAGGGTTTCTCCCCCGAGCACTGCGAAGGCGGCGTCAGTGGGGGCGAAGACCGTGTAGGGCCCCTGCCCCGTGAAGTTCCCCCTGGCAGATGAAGCTGAGAATCCTTTGCAAAGGACCGAAACATCTGCAGCTCTGGAGCAAGTGTTTCATTCTGGTTGTCTTATGGTCGGAAAAGCAAATTCCATTCTCCCGATCTCCTGGGAAACGAAAAGGTTTGGCCTGACTTTGAAAAAAGAAACAGGTTTTAAGCAGCTCTTGCTTTGAGGTTTGCTTTGGCAAGTCAAGTCTCAGTTGAACATGCTGATTTCAGCGAGGCGGCGCCTTCAGCTCAATTCCCCGGCTTTCTTCCTTTGGTTCCACGGATTCCACGCGAGTCGCAGGGAAGCATCGGCCCAGGCTCTGCCTGAGCCCGGCCAAACTCACGAGCTCGTTGAAGGTGTTCAGGCTGGCCGTGCTGTCCGCCAGCTGCCTCGGGCTCCAGGCACGGGCCACGCCAATCCCCAAAAAACCACGACGCTATCCCCAGAACCCAGTTGGACGCCACCTCTTTGGACAGCACGAATGTGAATCAACAGCACCACCTTAAAGTTGGGAACCAGGTTTGTTGATTTACCCCACATCGATTGGTGTCTGCAGATTTAATCTTGTTCGAGGTGCCGTTAGCCTTTTCATTCATATGGAGATGTATCAAATGAGGGAACCCCTAGAATGGCTGGCTTCCTTTTGGCTTCACAAAACACACGCAGCCCTACAGAAACACTTTATTCCAAATCGGTCACTGACGAGGATGATATCGCTTACATGATATCGAAGGCTTACATGGCAGGTGCATGCACCGGTGCAGCAAGGCGCAAGGCACGGCTTCCCTTGGGCCTTGGGCTTAGGTCCTTCGACATAGAAATCCGCCGACCCCTTTCTCCAAAGGGAAGGCGCGCGGGAAGGGTTTGTCTTTGTCTTTGTCCTAGTCTAAGTGATGATTATCACACTGATGTTGGGTGATGGTTCACATCGGATCATCATCATTACCGTGGCGCTCTTCGTTTTCATTCGTCTCAAGTGTGCCGTTAGACCCGACTGGAAATGCAGAGGATGTGTTGTCATGATTGTCATGATAACTAACTGCTGCTGATGCTGGGGATGCACAGTGATGACTGTTAACTGCTGGTGATGCTGAGGATGCGTAGTGATGATTATCATCAGGGTAATGATGATGGAACATTATGATGAAAATGAGGATGATGATATGATCATCATCATGCTCATCATCAAAACCGTGGCTCTTCTTTTTCATGTGCTTTGTCATGATTGTCATGATAACTGCTGCGGGATGCAGTGATGACGTTAACTGGTGATGCTGAGGATGCATAGTGATGATGATCATCAGGATGATGATGATGGTTGATGATGATGAACATGAATGATATCAGACCCGACTGGAAATGCAGAGGATGCGTAGTGATGATTATCATCATCGTGTTCATCATCAAGTTCATCATCATCATCATTTTCATCATCTTCTCATCATCATCATCATCATCATCATCATCCTCATCATGTTCATCACCAAAACCGTGGCGCTCTTCCTTTTCAAGTGTGCTGTTAGACCCGACTGGAAATGCAGAGGATGCATTGTCATGATTGTCATGATAAGGACGTTAACTGCTGGTGATGGAGATTATCATCAGGATGATGATGATGATGAACATGATGATCAAAATGATGATGATGATGATTATGATCAGCACCATTCTCATGTTCATCATCATCATCATTTTCCTCATCTTGTTTATCATCATCCTGATCACTACGCATCCTCAGCATCACCAGCAGTGAACGTCATCACTATGCATCCCCAGCAGCAGCAGCAGCAGTTATCATGACAATCATGACAGCGCATCCTCTGCATTTCCAGGTTTTGATGATGAACATGATGACATGATGATGCTGATGATGATGATGATGATGATGAACACGATGATGATGATGATGATGAAGATGAAGATGATGATGAACATGATGATGAAAATGATGATGATGATGATGATGATGATGATGATGATGATGATGAACATGATGAACATGATGATGATGATGATGATGATGATGATGATGATGATGTTCATCATCATCGTCGTCGTCATCATCATGTTCATCATCATTTTCATCATCATGTTCCTCATCATGTTCATTATGAAACCGTGGCGCTCTTCTTTTTCACATACATTTCAAGTGCGCCGTTAGACCTGACTTGAGATGCAGGATCATCATCACCATCACCATCTGATTGCATCCCGAGGTGTTCCTAACGGCTTGCTTCTCGCGAAGACGAAGCGATTGCACAAAGTCCACACTTTGCATCCACAGCAATATATCGAAGTCTTAAGAAGAAAAAAAAAAAGGCCCCCAACATGGTTTTGCTGCCCGAGTTTCCACACACCCGGGGCACTTCTTGTAAAATTCAACAAGGTGCTTCTTGTCATGCGAATTTATCCCGCAGTGGCTTGTTTGAGATGCAAGGAATGCATCGTCATAATTATCAGATCAACTGCTGGTGATGCTAAAAATGCAAAGTAACAATTATCATCATAACTGCTGGCGGTAATGCGAATGCATGGTAATAATTATCAGCATCCCTAATGTCGAGTAAAAAAATGCATCATCAACAACATCATCATTGTCGTGCTGCTCTTCTTTTTAATATATGCTTTAAGTGTGCCGTTAAACCCGACAAACAATGCGTAGTCATAATTGTCATAACAACGTGCACTGTCAGCAAGCAGGGACCGGCGGCACAGGGCGGCAGCCCTTAAATATGTTCGACCAAACATGGGGAACAAGCAGCGCTCATCCAAGCCCAAAAGGCCAAGCTTTGTGCTCAACACAGCTTGAGACCCAAGCTCATGCCTCTGATGGGCAAAACTCATAACAACCAGTGCCCCCGTTAAAGATAGGAGAGGTGGTGATGTGTCAAACCAGTGGACCCACGAATAGTGGTCTTCTTTCTGTGTCTGTGTAAACCAACCTTTAAAAGCGTACCCTCAACAGGCGCGCACGTGCGCGCGCACACCTACAACCACACACCTACACACCTACGCACACCTACGCACACCTACACACACCTACACACACCTACACACACCTACACACACCTACACACACCTACACACACCTACACACACCTACACACACCTACACACACCTACACACACCTACACACACCTACACACGCACACCCAGATCCCTATGCAATCCCAAAAGGCTAGATCCCACAAGATTTCTAGCCCGAGCAGCACCACGTCCTTGTCAGGGAAGCGGAAGCTGGCCCTGAGGTTGCAAGACATGCCTAAAATGCCGTAGTTACCTGCATGTTAAAACACTTCGCACCAACATCATCAACACTTCATCTAAACACCATGAGCATGTCCAGTTTGTTCTTATTCTGGGTTCCGCTGAGGGTGGGCCCGGTGTAGGCTGCGTTTAGTGTGGTTGCATGCGGTTGGTCTAGGGTGGGTTTCGCGTGGTGACTTGAGTGTTGGTCTTGTGCGGGCTTCAGATTAGTTTAGGGTTGGTTAAGGGGAATGTTCGGGCAGGTTTAGGACCTGTTTAGTGTCGGTGGGATGCAAATGGTTGAAGCGGGGGTTGAATTCGGGTTGGTTTAGAGTTGGTTCCTGGGGGTTTCGAGGGGTTGGAGAGCTACTTGGAGTGGGTTTCGGGGGGTGCGTGTAAGGGTTGGATTGATGGATTGAGGGTGGGTGCAGGATTGCCTTCATGTCGGTCCGAGATTCAGTTGGGCTTGGGGCTTGGCTGGTGTGGGGTCGGCTCTGGGTTGGCTTGGGGTGGGTTTAGGGCGTTTGGTTTAGAGTGGGCTTAAGGCATGGTTTAGGGTGACAGTTTAGGGGTGGGCTTCGGGTGCATTTAGGGTTGGTTTAGGGCGGGTTAGGGTGATTTATGCACGGGCTAAGCCAACAGTTATCAAAACAAAAACACAACACACCACAGCTGCCCGCCAACAAACAAATGAATGCAAACATACTCCAAAATGGCTCTCGTGTCCTTTTCCAAGTTTGCGTGCAGTGAAATCAACAAGAAGGCCGCTATCTTTGGGGGATTGAGGCATCAACCCATATTTCCAGTTCCGAAGTGTTCAAGCAGTCACTCGCTTGGCTCACGCAGGGACACGGCTGAGGAGGGCAAGTAGGGCTTCTCATTTTGAGACATAACCCGAGGGTTGACAACGTCTCCCTAAACCAAGTAGAATGTCTTCCCCCCCCCCGGCACGGAAGGTTGCCTGTGTATCATGCTTCCATCTCACTCGATTCTTTCACAAGCTTGGCCAAAGATGCCACTTCTTCTGCCCTAGGGCACCTGTTCCCGAGAAGGCCCACTTGCCAGACAGGCAGCGGCAGCAGGACAGAATCCAGCATGTGCATGACGCCATTGGTTGCCTGCACCATTTGCATAAAGTTATCCTCCCTATAAAAACCAAGTCTGGGAAGCATCGAAGCGTTGCCAATATAGGTGCCTCTCAAAATAGGGGTTCCCTTTCTGAATTGTAAGGAGAAACCAAAAGGAAACCAACCACTTCTGGGGTCCCTAGTTTTGAGCAACACTGCAAAATCAGAGTTCCACTTTTTGCTTACCCCAAGATAGACTTAAACCCAGACATTCTCCCTTTGGGGAAACGAACCACCCCTGAATTTGAGTCAGTCAAAAAGTAGAGGCCCAGGAAAAAACACAAAAAAGCAAAAACATGCTCTGGTCTCCTGGTTTCCCTCCCTTCATGACTCACGACTCACATTTTCCGTGGCTCATGCGCTGGGCCCGTGGCCGGCACATCCACGGTGCTCACCCGGGAGGTGCCCACCACGAAGGGCTTCACAGAACCTCGAGGCCCGGGCCGAGGGCGAAACGACGCGAGTGCTTCGCCCGTGACCCCTCGTCGTCCCGGTGGAGAGGACGCGTTGGGGAGCAACAACAAAAAAACGCGGCCTGGCCCTCGCGGCGTTTTTTTTTTTTTTTTTTTTGTGAGCACTGCACGAAAGGAATCTGTGGAGTCTATCTCTGAACGGAAGCGCAAAACCGCCCAGTTCACTGAGATCTTGAGCTTTTATTCAACTACAGCAAAATCGCCTGCACGCAAACAGGGCCAACTCACACAATGCGCTACGTGAGCAACAAACGGCCAGGACATTCATCCGCAAAGCTAAGGAAGCTCAACAAGACAGCGCAATGCTACGAGCCACACTCAGGCATGCGCTTGGTTGACGCAAACATCAACCGAATTCTCAATCAGTCCCTCCTCATGTACGAGCCTGGATCATATTGACCAACGAAAACCAGAGTCTTCAACAGTCACGACCCCCGTCGAAGTGACGCGCACGCAAAACGCCAAACGGAAAAGTTGCCTCCCTGCAGCGAGACTCTGAAATCATTGTATTGGACCTACATGCGCTTGCAAAAGTAAAGCAAGGCTGCTCACATGATGGTTCCGCATCTGAGGGCAAACTTGAGCTCAAAACCTTCAAACTGTGACCTGTGGAAGGAAGGCAGGAAAGACAAAGATAGGAAAAAGAGAGAAAGAGAAAGCTAGAGAGAGAGAGAGAAAGAGAAAGAGAAAGAGAAAGAGAAAGAGAAAGAGAAAGAGAAAGAGAAAGAGAAAGAGAGAGAGAAAGAGAAAGAGAAAGAGAAAGAGAAAGAGAAAGAGAAAGAGAAAGAGAAAGAGAAAGAGAAAGAGAAAGAGAAAGAGAAAGAGAAAGAGAAAGAGAAAGAGAAAGAGAAAGAGAGGAGACAAACAGAGAAAAGAAACGAGAGTGAGAACACGCAAACTTAAGAAACCAGCGAAGAAAGAACGAACAAAAGAACGAAAGAAGAAAAGAACGAAAAAAAACAAAAGAAGGAAACAAAAAAAGATGAGGGAGAGAGAAAACCTTTGCAGACATCGGCCAAGCCGCTGATCTTCAGGAAGCTCTGCTCCAGGGTCTGCACCGCCGCGTTGGCCGTGAACTCGTCCCGCGTGAAGGCACCTCTGGGATTTGTATTTCTATCTGTCCGTGTAATTTTCGAGGCTCGGGTTTCTTACCACCAACTAAACTGGAAGTGCAAAAAGGCCCTTTCCAAGAGGAAAGTAGTCGTTTTACAGGGGTCTGTGCACTTCCATGTTAGCTGGTGGGAGGGTACCCTTTTGGGTCGGCTTTTACAGGGAACGCAAAAGGAAACGCACCCTTGGTGGGGGTCCATATGTTTCTGTGTCTTTGTTGAGGGTATATTAGACCCTGTTTGGGGTTAGTGTTTTCTCTGGTAGCCGAAAGGAAACCGTTGCCATTCTGGCTCTCCGTATCCTGCTTTGAGACAACCCCGTATGTCTCTGTCTCTGCAACAGTCCTTCTGCTTCGGCTTCCTTCAGTTTGCTCTTGCTTCCTTCCACCATGTGCCTGTGTTACGTTGCTTCTGTGTGTGCTTCCTGCTATTAAATCCATGTACCCCTGTCGCAAGAGCGATCCAGGAATTTTGCTTGGCCGGGACCTTGGAGTAGACACATCCCACGGAAGTTGCCCGTGGCTTTGGGGTTGACACAAATCGTTGATGCCACAACCGAGGAGTGCTAGTCCCTGGTCCCAGCTTCTCACATCGAGCGCAGCTCCCAGGGAACAACAAAGCTGCCCCAGGCGGCACAGCATCACTCAGGTCTACCTCTCGAAAGAGACATTCCAAGCCTGGCAGAAGGTGATACCGCAGGAGCTGGTACAGCTTATCCTGGCACGTGACTGTCCGAGCCCCAAACAACCGGCAACTTTCTGTTGTCTCAGTGAACCTCTTGCAAGATGCAAGCCTAGAGCCCCAAACAACACCACGTCAAAAAAAAACTCCCTGCATCTTCCTCAAGACATGTCTTCGATTGAAACCCAAAGCAACCATGAGACGGCCCCCGGCAACGGCGCCTTGTTCGCGGGCATCAGCAAGGAGGTCGCGACCCCAATTCCGAGGGCTGCGAAGGCGTCATTGGTCGGGGCGAAGAGGGTGAAAAGTGTCACTCCTGCGGGGTAGCTGAAACGAAACTCGTGCACGCAAAAAATTGCGGAAAGAAAAAAAAGGGGGGGGGGGAAAAACATGCAGGCGCGGCTTCTGCACACCGAATCAGGATCTCCCAGCTCAAGGCGGCAACATCTGGTTTCATCTGGCTCAGTCTTGAGCTCTTCAAAGCTGCCTACGTGCAATCTTAAGCGTCGGTCAAAATATCACACGTCATTCTATGCACCTCTGGAGGAAAATGATATCAGCCCGCAAGGGAGAGCAACCTCATCCCGAACTATCTCTTCAGCTTGTCCTGAGTTCATGACTTGAACTGGCCACCCGAGAAGAAACAAGGTCTTCGAATGAACAGGCAGACACCGCCACATCGAGTCCCTGCTTGCTTGGATTTGTGTTCCTGCCTGCTCAAGCGATGGACTCGCAAGTCCATCACATTCGCCAAAGCTGAAGGAAGGCTTATCCCAAAACACCCAAGTGGGAGTGTCCCTTGTGGGTTGTTTGAAGGGAAACCAAAAGGAAAACCGAAGCCTGCTTGGCAGTTGAAGGAGATGTTGACTTTTGTTTGTGGAGCAGTGGTTTCGGGGTGGTGGAATCCTCTTGTAGTCATGCACATGCACATTCAGCAGTTCAGTGCGTAACAGTTCAGTGCGTAAGTAGTTTAGCCAGAACCAGCTGTGTTTGCATGCGGCAAAACGTGGCCCAAAGAGCTGAAGCGCGTGCGAACGGCAACTCGTAATAGCTTCGGCCCCTCCAGCACGAACCTCCCTCAAAAGAAGATGGAGTGTGGGTGAAAGAGGGCATGTTGGAGGGCCATATCAGCATGGCGGGAGTTTGGGTGAGCCGCCCATCTTGGAAATGAGAGTCGAAGCCCCTCGCGCCTCCCAGGTTAGAGTCCAGGCCGGAGGCCTGCAGGGCAGCAGCCAGCGTGGACAGGGCCGGGCTCTGCTGAACCTGGATGGATCGCCCGCTTCGAAGCCGGACCCAAGTCGCTCACAAGGAGAGAAAGAGAGAGCGAGAGAGAGCAAAACCAGCAGCTCACGTGCAGAGAGAAAGGCATCACCTCGTTTCAGGAAACATCAAATGGGGTGGGGCCATTGCGGAAAAAGGGCACCCCTCGGGTCCCAAGTGCGAAGCGTCGCGTCTGTTGACCAGTCGGGTAAGTCTGTTGACCGGTGAGAACGAAGACGTTTGCAGCAATTGAAAACATCTAGCAATCGTTGCGGTATTTGGATTAGTATCAGCCCATTATATTCAAGACACTGTGCAAATCTGGGAACTCTTGGGATCACCAACTCTCAAATTCAATTCTTCCAAAGCCAGTGATGCTTGCTGTGCTTGCCGACCAAGCAAGAAAGTGCTAGCTCCCCGGGAATTGCTCTCCTCTCAATCTGAAAGAAAGATCTTTGCAGGGCAGGATACGGGACTTCAGGGTCTGTAGGCCTTGATCAAAGGCTTGGTCACTCATTTCTAGAAACCGAGTAGTCCACAAAGGGGTGTCTGACAATACCTTCGTGGATATGGGGAATTCACCATATCCGTCAAGTGACACACTAATCGCAGCTAGCATCTCAGTGATGTCGGCCGAGGACCCTCACTCTCGAAAACTGATCTGTACATGTTCTCTCCTACAACCAGGAAGGAAAGGTACAGTACACACCATGGATTGGGCCGAAGAAAGAGTTGCAGTATCCAAATCACGCGCTGGTCTTGCTGTCCATCCCTTCCAGCTTGCTCACCCCTCTCAAGCACAGGACCGACTCCCTATGGGTTTGCTCGAGCGCGCAGCCAGCTGCAGCAAGCTCTTGTCCGGGTAGACAAAGCCTGGCGCATCGGCTTGGCTCAATTTTGAGGGTACCCTTCTTAGGTTGGTTTCAAAGGGCGACCAAAGGGAAGCCAACCACTTTGGGGGGTCCCTTGTTTTGAGCCAAATTCTTGGGTCGTCAGCATGACACATGCCAAGCAAATGCCAAAAGGCTTGCCAGGGCCCCTCAGTTAAGCTTCTTGAGACCCTGGTCGGTTCACCTGTCTCAATGCTTTTGGTGTGCTTGGAACGCGGCACTTTTGCTCCCTCGTTTCAAAACTGGAAGTTCTGCGGGCCCCGAGAGCGGTACCGGACCCAAGGCACACTGAAGTCCAGCTCACGGTTTCGCAAAATGGATTGCGGACAGGGATTTCCCAAGAGATCTGGCTTCCCAATGGGTTTGTCCCCAAATGGGAAATATGGACTCCCCCCCCACAAAAAAAAATGGTGAACATCAAAATAGGTGGCAAATGGATGTTCATCCACCTCAAAATGGCTCGCCATAGGCTACAGTTCCCCTCCCGAAAGCCAAACTCAGATGGGTTTGCCTCTGGGAAACACCACGGTGTCCACCACGTGCAGGAGCCCGTTGGTGGCCGGCACGTCGGTGCTGATGCCCTGGCTGGAAAAAGGCAAATGGGTTTGGCTCAATGGGTGTGTCGTTTTTTGTTTTTTTGTAGGTACCCTTTCAGGGTTTAAAAGGAAACCACCTTTGGGTTTTTTTTTGGGGGGGGGCTATTTTAAGACGGGGGAAACTCAAAACAAATGGTTGGTGTCCTTTTGGTCTCCTTTGGTCGCCTTTGGCTTCCGTTTCTTTCCCTTCAAAATCAAGCAACAAAATACCTATGGACACATATCTTTATGCATCTCGGCAAACATTCTCATTCACAATGCGAACTTCAGGATTCCCCCAAAGGGGACCTCACAGAGAGCTCGTGCTGATTGCCCAGCTCGTTCTGATTGCCCAAATGCATGTCTCAAAAAACACACATCGGCCACTGAACACGGACGCCGCTACAAAGATTGGCCACGAGTCATTGACCAAGCTGCTCGTCCGTCCCAAAATAAGGAGGCTCACATCCATCTGCCATCCCTTGGCGCAGAGTACACGCCGCGTGCCTCCGAGAGGGAGTCCACCTGACGAAAAGGGCCAAAAGCACAGCCATGCATCATCCCTTCAGAAACCCATCGGCGCTGAGGGTCAAAGCTGATGGCTCCCAGTTGAAGCACAGCCCAGGCGAAAAACACCAACCCGGTCCCCAAAACGGGCCAACAATTAAATCGACAGCGGGGAGAGCACCAGTTGCGACGAAAAACAGAAAGCCGCAAGGCCTTGAAGGGATCCGTCCTCGGGTCAAAAAGGAACATGCGAACGGCTGAACGGCCACATTGTGCTGAGTGAGTTGCTGCGTCACCAGCATCTGGCCTGGGCCAAAGCAAAAAAAATGCGCGGATGTCTCAGGGTGCCGGACCCTGTCAACCTATGAGTCAATGCCCCACAAGGGGTTTGATAAGCCTCGGGCAAGAAGAGACAGAGGACAAAGAAAGAAAGAGATGGACAGACAGAGAGACAGAGAGACAGAGAGACGGACGGACGGACGGACAGACAGACAGACAGACAGACAGACAGATTGACAGATAGACAGATAGACAGATAGACAGACGGGGAGGCAGGCAGGCAGGCAGGCAGGCAGGCAGGCAGGCAGGCAGGCAGGCAGGCAGGCAGGCAGGCAGGCAGAAACAGAAAGACACACAGAGGCATGGACAGACACACACCAACAGACACAGACAGGCAAATACGGGCACATACAGACACCGACAGACACAGACAGACACAGACAGACACAGACAGACACAGTCAGACAGAGACAGACACAGTCAGACAGAGACAGACGGACGGACGGACGGACAGACAGAGAGAGAGAGAGGGAGAGATAATGAGAGAGACAAAAGCAAAAGGGAGAGAGAGAGCGAGAGAGAGATAGAGATAGAGAGCGAGAGAGAGAGAGAGAGAGAGAGCCGAGCCGAGCCAGAGCGAGAGAGAGGACTTTCTCTGGTCTTGCAGTCTTTTCATCATAGTCTTCCTGTAGTGGTTCCATATGAGAACAATTGGTTCCAACAGGCTGGAGAACAGAAGGTAAGGTCAACAAATGAAATACGGAAACACAACTCCCAACATTCAAGGACTATGCTCTCATATATGCTGGACATTGTAAAACTGTTAAATTCCCTTCTCCCCAGCGTTCTTCTGTTTGAATACAGTAGAGGACAATTGAAGACTATTTATTCTGCTTTGAGCAGAAAAGACGGAACGGGTAGGAACGGGTAGAAATAAATGTCCCACATTTCCGGAACTGATATCCCTTTGCCTTCGGCTATCGGTGTTCCTGTCTTATGTCAGCTGTTCTTTACCAGATTGATGTTCCTTCCCAAAACGATATTCCTTACACGATTGATCATCCTTCGTCGGTTTCACCTACTCTAGAGGCATACTGTTTCATGACAGACTGCAGTGTGGCAGATGCTTCACTTTTGGCAAGGGAAGCGTGCGCGCTGCCAACAGGCAGTATAGCGCCTTGAAGCAATACTAAAGTCAACTTGAACATCTGGTTCGGCACTACTTGGTAACAAGGGGCTTCTCCGGGGTGTCCTTTAGGACGTTCTGCCTTTGATCCTCGTACGTCCGTCTAAATCACAAGAACTCTGAGAAGGTGCCAACAAGGTCAGTGCATGACAGGTTGGCAAATGTCACCAGCCTCCGGATTGAGTCATCAAAGTAGTTCCCGCTTGCAACATCGTGGTATCCTGCGCAAGACAGGCCGATCAATACTGCGATACCGGCTTTGAACCGCACAAGCCGAAAGCGCCGCTCCAAAAACAACAAGGTATGAAACTCGGCGCTTGAGGTCAGAACAAATCTAAGCCACTGTCAATATTCATTGCGTGCCCAACGATTGTGGTGCACATAAACCACAATTGTCTTGAGTGTGCGCCACGGTAAACGCCAGTACTATTGACCGTTGCTCATGTCAACGAACTTCAAGAACAGCTTGAATAAGCTGAGGCAGATCCAAGGCCTGTCTGCCCGCAATGACGTGGTGCAAGAGCACCTGACACAAGGTGGTAGTCAGTGTTCCCTGAGTGCCCTATCGGATTTCTTGGAGATATAAATTACTGACCATAATCCATATTCAATACTGATCTGCTTCCCGGCCCACTTGGAGACTCAGTCATGACTAGGGGCTTGTCAAACAGAGAGTGAGAGAGCGACAGAGATATTGAGAATAATGCAATTCTTCCAGAATAGGGACAACAAATAACAATGTGTGATTCGGGCACGAACCTGTGCCCAGGCAATGGGTAAGTTGGGGTAAACAAGCCACAAAAGAAAGGTTCCCCAAAAGCAAACCAATCCCCGGTCCCAAAGATCAGGGTTTCCCACACACCAGAGAACAACAACCAAAGGAAAACAAACCAAACCAGAAAAGGGTTAACCCGCAACCTTGGTCGACAACAGGCCGCACGACTGGTCCCTACCAACCTGGCGGCGGCCCGAGGTCTCTTTCTCCCCCGAGATGCCGTCGGTCGACGCAGGGGTTCGGCGACGCCCATTCGAGGCGCGACGGAACCCAAAACTTGAGCCAAACACCACAGGTCGGTCACTAACGCGACGTCCCTGATGATGATATGAACCATGGCTAATCACACCCCCCTCACGAGGAGCCCGTCATATGACGGGTGGAGCGTGCCATTTACTGATAGGATTTAACTGCTCGCATGCGTCCGCAAACAGCTGGACACTACCGCCGTCAGCGGTGGAGCAAACCCACAAAGGCAGTTGCGCGACATCCCGGGCATTAAATTCCCGCCACCACCCCGAATTAATCGGGGTAACGCTGTCCAACAAACCTTGTGGAAAAGTCCACATGACGACACTAGGTCACAACTGTTTGCATCAACAATGCAAGAAGTTTAATTCTTATCAGAAGCCATGAAATAAAAGATAACGTATGTCCATTAGTACCCTCGCCTAACGGCAAGAGGTACCCCTGACCATGCGTACCTGAAAAATGCTTGAATTCCGCAAACCCGGGAGTAACCCCCCATCAGTTTGCTTTCCCTCTCACTCACACTGCTTCCTGATGAACACGTCCAGCAGCCCAGCAGCGGTATGGGAGAGACATGATCTCCGCGCCTCAGCGGTTCGGGAGGAACATCATCACCTCCGCACCGCGCCGACCATTGGAGAATGGACGCAAGCCTATCGGCCGCAATCCTCGTGACTCAGCCTACCGGCTATCGTCACGTCTCCTCCGGTCACGTCCGCCCCGCGCACGGTCCCTATCACGATCCCTTTCGGATCTCCTGCGATCATCTCGCCTTCGATCTCGCTCCCGATCGAGTGAATCATCATCACGACGATCACGAGCATCGTCCCTCCTCCTGTCGCGATCATCCTCGCGCCGCGGACGGTATCTGCGCCTCCTCGACTCTCTGGAATCCCTGGTGTCCACAGTCCTAACGGACCTCCGAGAAGGAGTACGGGAAACATCCGATTCCCTACGCCTCCTCCCAGATCGAGAGTTCGTTACGATCTGGTTGAGAGCCTCCAGTGCCGACGCGTCCTCACCATTCCTGATGAACTCCCTGACCTGCTTGTTCAGCACTCTGTTGGTGGAGATCGACAAGAAAGCGTCCACCACCGAACTCTCAGGCAGTACCAGGAAGTGACCCTCCACCGGGCTCGCCGCAGCCCGCTCAGCAGACTGCAGCCGGATCTCCCCGCCTTCAGGCTTCTTTGCCATCGCCTTGGAGGCAGTCAAAGGCGCTACCGCATCCTTTGCCGAAGATCTGCCAAGCGCGGAGTGAAGATCATCCCCGCTAGCTTCTCTCGCTGCCGCACCTGGTCTGCTGTCGACGTCGCCAGGCCTCGTGGACGCCTCCCGCTTTGTCGACTCCTTCGCAGCCTCGTCGGGATCCCAACGGGACTTCCTTTCTCTCTTCTGCCCTTCGGCCGACCCGCGGCTACCGCCGGGAGCGTCACCTCCGCCTGTCTTCTCCTTCTTGACCTCAACCTTCGGTTCGGCCTGCTTCGTCTCCTTAGCCACAGCTTTTGGAGCCGGAGCACTCTTCGCCTCAGATGCTGAAGCAGCCTTCCCTTTCGGCTCGGCCTTAGGAACCAGGGTCACTTTAGCCTTGGCACTCGGCCTGGCCCCTTCAACCACCATCTCGGCCCAAGACTTCTTCGGCTGAGCTGCTGCTGTATCAACCTCCATCGGAGCAGGTCCAGCATCATCCTTCGCCTTTGGGACGGATGGGCTACCGCCCTTACCGGATCCTTTACCTGGCACTTCACCTGATTTTGGTGGCGGGCCGGAAGGACTACCGCCCTTACCGCCCTTTTCCCCCTTCTTCCCTTTTCCTTTTCCGCCCTTGGGGACCGGCTCCTGCTTGGGACCAGGCCCTGGCGCAGCATGATGCACCGATTGGAGTCCCTCGATGTCCACGTTCAATGGTTCGGGTTGACGACCGTCAAGAACCGTCCTCACCCTTTCGTCACTAACGTAGACGAACGGGTCACGGAAGGGTGCGGGAGGCTCCGACTGTCCGGCGCTGATCGTTTTCTGCACCTTGGCTATCGCCTCCTTCAACCTCTTCTTCTCATCGTACCCTGTCTCCGATACCATGTACTTCCTGAGCTGCGCGATCAACGCATGACTCTCCAGGATGTCCACGTCCTTTCGATGGGTCGGGTACAATGGGGTCAGATGACCAGCCGCGGAACCAATCACGTATGCCATCGGAATATAGAATGACAAGTACGCGAACTTCCTAACGGAAGTCGTCATACGCCTACCCCACTGAGCAGCGTGTCTTGGGTTGGCCCGGAAGTACTCCGTGACCGACTCAAATCTATCGACTTGGTTGGTCTTGGTCAGGTGCTTCGCCACCCACTTCTCCACAAACGCATCCGAGGCCGAAATCCCGGACACATAGGAGAATTGGAATAGCACCTTCGCCAGCTCATCCCACGCCGCATCGACACCTCCCTTGTCTTCACCAAGATAAGGGGGAAGTCTGATGCCGCTCTGCACCGTCATCCTTAGATCGGATGCCATCGAATAGGAAATCAAATTCCTCTTGATGACTCCGACCACTTCGGAGGGAATCCTCCTGGGCTTGAACTGCCCCATGGTCCTCACCCACTCCGGCACGATGTGGCACTTTCGAAGTCCTTTTCCTCCGCGTTGGGGATAAAGTTCGGGTAAAAGACCGGGAGCGCGCACCCGGGACACAAGTGCATCCCATTCGGCATCAATTCTGCGCACCTCAAGCAGAACGTGGCAGTCACATTCAGCCTGATCTCTTCCCGTGATCGCCTGTGCTCTCCCCTAACGGGGGTGAAGTCACCGTAGTCCCATGCCCGATGGTACACTATCGTGTAATCATCGTACATATACGCCGCCTTCCAAGCCCCCATGTGGATCTCGTTCCTAACGGCAAGAGTCTTCCTTCTCGTCAAAAACACGGGTCCAACCAAGGACCAGTGCACCCGAAGATCCACCATTACCACCACGTACCTACCGGAGTAGTTCCGCAGCCTGTCCCTGACATACCACGAAGGCGATACCTCGGCATCCGGCGCCATGGCTCCCACAAGTGGGATCAGGCCCTCATCCTGTCTACCATCCCCAATGGTCTCGTACACATCGGGCCTCGTGATCAATATCTCGATCATGGCCTTTCCATTTCGCCTCACCCTTTGGAGCTGAACCGCCTTCCGAAAGTCCGAGAACTTCATGATGACGTATCCCACCATGGGGAGTTCATTCCAATGCATCTCATACATCAGAGATCCGCCAGGTGCATCTTCCTGAGTATACCTGTGCCTAACGGCACTGTAACTCAAGTCGCGTCCGATCCGCGTGTGCCTAACGGCAACCAACCTGGTGCTCTCTTTGAGGAGAACGCCATCCCCGTCGTACATGACCATGAGCATCGCCTCCACTTGCCCTATCGGGAAAGCTTTGAGCGTCGGAATGAAGAACTTCCAAGACATCTCAGCGTTCTCCATACCCGAAATCTCCTTCAGGAACCAGATGGCCTGGTCACTTTTCACCCAGTTTCCAGCCTCACGTCCGGTCTCCTTCAGCACACGTTCCTCGAATAACTCCGAGACTCTCTTTGAATTGATGACCAAACCGTCGAAATCGCACGAGAGCAGTCTCATCAACTCCTTCGCCGCCTCCCGTCCTGCAACAGTGCCCATGGTCTCCTCGTAGTTCGGGAGGTATTCGCCCAACCTCGTCTTCGAGGGAACCACAATCTGGCAAGTGACGGCCTCATCAGGGATAACTCCCGTTTCCCTTAACTCTGGATTGATCTCTCGCCTATCGGCAAGATAATCCTCCTTCCCATCCAGTATCACAAGATTGTAGGTCATCTTGCTCGCCGCCCCACTAGGCCTGAACTTCCTGCTATCATCCAACTGGTCAGGAGCAAATGGTCCACTAGGGGCGGCCGCACTCACCAGAGGCGCTCCTCGCCCAGAGCAGAGGTGCTTCTTGTGAAAGTTCACCATCTGATTCAGCTGCGATAGTGCGTAGGCACGATCCTCCAATGACGCACTCTTCATCCCAGCCTCAGTCAGAGGAGCCTCAGGCTTGTCATAACTCGCCTTTCCGCCCCATCTCGCCGCGACCAGCTCAGCAGACTTGCAGGGTCGATCATATTTCCCGACCACTCAGGCATGTTGCTCAACCTCCTAGTCAACGCGTCTACCGACGCAGCCAAGTCTTCGTCCGTCACGGTGTAAGGGTCGACCTTCTCCCTGTCCTCTTGACCCACATCCGGAAGCCTATAATCCCCGCGGATGGCCTCCAGCGCGGCCCTCTCGGCTTCCTCAGCCTCCTTCTGCGTGGCCACTGCCCTCGGAATCAAGAGCGCTACCTCGGCCGGCAACGACTTCTCCATGTCTATCGGAGTGTTCTTGGGAAGGATCCTTCGATCATCTCCCTCCCCGCTGTACTCATAGTCAGGAGCAGTCTTCCGGTATTCCTCGAAGGTAGCCCCTTTGAAGTTGGTAATCTCACTCGGGTCTGTCTTCCCAGCCTCAGTACCCCGAGGCGTGGGCTCCTTCGTCCCGGTGGAATCCTTCTTGGAGCCTTCCTGATCCACGTCCATGTCGTCCTTCCTCTTCTCCGTCACGGACAGCTTCCCAATGTCAGGAAGGGTCACATCATCATCCTTTCCTGACCCGGCGCCCCTATCGGGGGCCAGCTCGGTCCTTGGTTGCCCCGAAGAGCTCGCCCCAGGATCCACATCGCCCTCGTCGTCCACATGTGGTCGCTTTCCCCACACGATCTTCGTCTTCGGCTTCAGCGGGACAGCGACGCCCCCAGCCATGTGGTGCCCAGGCCAAGTGGCTCCTTCTGGGTCATCTTCGAACCATGACTTCCCGAACGCGAACGGGAGCCCATCCCTATCGAGGATCTCCTTCCTATCGGAAGTAGACCCCGAATGGGACAATGCCGACACATGAGACAGCATAATCTCAGCCGCTGATTGCGCCAGCGTGTCGGGCATCTGCTCCCTCGTTGGGACAGTCCGCAACTCCGGAGCAAGGTGACCGGCAATCATGCTGAAAGGCGCAGTCCCCAACCGCTTGCCCAACACCGCCTCGTTCAGCGCGTTGAAATACTTCTGCAGCTTCTCCAGCATCGCCGTCGCCGCCATCAGCTGGGGATGAAACATGGGCATCCGCCACGCACGCCCAAGGGCGGAATCCACGTGTGATGCGATCGCAGTGATCGTCCCTACCAGCAAGTGCGATGATGCAATCTCCGGTACCCAAGTCGGGTCGTCCAAAGGAATGCATTGTCCCGTCTGCGCGTTCAGCAAGGTAGCCCTCACCCCCGGCGCTCGAAGACAATCATACGCCCTGCGGTTCGGGTCACTAACGACACCACGAACCATGTAATCATCCCGATCGGGCATATCTGCCCAGTCCCCCGGAGGTGCCCGCCCATGATGGTACTTCGCCTGAATGTCCTGCCTCATCCCTAACGGGATATGGGCAGCCTCGGACGCCACCTTCTTCATGTTCCATTGCTGATCACCCCACGGCGTAGACTTCCGATCTCGAGGATTGATGTACTCCTGATCGATCCTCCCAGCAGCTCGGGAAGCATCCAATCCGTACATGTAATCGTTATGCACGGCTCTCTCCAACACCGCAACCCACTCGCTATCGCGATTCGGGAACACAATGTGGCTAGTCTCGTTCGCCTTCCTCCACTCCTCCGCGGTAACCCGCTCTTGAGTGATTGCCTTGTTCCGGATCACGGCATAGATGAAGGGCTCGCCAGCCTCCCTAGCCAGGATGTGCTGAACGATGAACCTCCTATTTGACCTGCTCTCCGCCGGTCTCGCCGAGGTCCGTGAACCCCTCATGGATTGATAGGAACCATGCTCACGGTGGTGCCGAACTTCCGCTGACTTCAGCTCGGGCGCCTCTCCCGGGTGCTCCGGGTACGGCGTGTTCGCATAATTGTGTATGCCCCCTCGAGACTCCTGGGTTGAAGCCGCCTTCGGGGTCGCTGCAGTATCCCGCAGGTCCCCGTCGTCGTCCGTGTACTTCGGAGCATAGGAGATTGGCACACCCGGGCCACATGCACCCGACGCCTCCTCCTTCTTCTGAGCACCAACAGGTTCTCGAGCCCTACGTCCCTCCCTAACGGGCGACGCCGCTCGCTTTGCCGCAGGCGATTCCACCGACGGCTCTGTCGTAGTCGTAGTGGCCTGAGGCACCTCAGCTTCCCTACCGGGAGTCTCCTCCTCACCTACAGCGGGAACCTCGGCTTCCTTCTCCGGCTCCATCTCAACGTCTCCGGTGAACTCTAACACCTCGGCCTCGGTCGGATCCCCACCATCGTTGAAGGTATCCGTAGGGAGATCGACCCCTTCCCTATCGGGTAGGAGATCATCGACCTCGGCGGAGCCACCCGTGTTCTCCTCCTCAATCGTCGCTCTAGGCGTTCGAAGATTCGATGACCATCGATTCCCAACTTCGGTCGCCGTGACCTGAGGTGAAGAAACCCTCGGACTCCGAGGTGGGTTCGGCGGAGATTTCGGTCTCACCGATGCCAGCATCTCCTTCGTGACTAACGCCTTAGGAGGTGCTTTCGGGGCAGCGGTCTGACCTTCCGCATGCTGACCCGCGTCAGATGACTGCCCACCAGGGGTAACGCCTACCGGCGGTCCTCCCAGAGCGGCACCTGTCATGTCGACATCCTCGGACTCAGACATCGATCCGCCATCACCCATCTTCGAAGAAGTACCCTCCTTGAGGATGTTGTCCCTGATGTGCAACGTGGCAGAACCAGGCCAGTAGTCCTGGTCAGGGAGAAAAAGTCCGGGACAGCCGCAAGATAGGGCGGCACCACGGCCCATGCCCTCTGGACCGGCCGATTCCTGCCGTAGCTGTCAACTTCACTCCCCCATGACACAGCATCTGCTGAAACCACTGGGATCAGATTCGCACGGAGATCGCCCATCCTACACTGGATCTCCTTAGTCATGTGAACCCCTTGGTCGCCCTCTCGATCTAACGATCGCCCCGGGCCGCAAACCATCACCTTGACCTTGTTGTTGAGCGCGATCAGCGACCCCACATCCTTACTCCATACGGTTGCCGCATCATTTCTGGCCCTCCATGCATTCCTCTCCCACCTATACAGGTAGGAGCCACGGAAACCAAAGACGTATAGGTCATGCTTGGCGGCATCCGCATTGCCGTATTTCTGGATGCAGTCGTCCGTCCGCTTGTCCATCAGCTCGTACGCCTTGTCGATCATCATCCGAAGGGATGTCTCCTCGTTATCACGAGTGCTTGTCACGTAATGCACCTCATAGTTCTTGAACGGCCGGTGATCTGGGGAACCCCTCAACCGATCGTTCTTTGCCCTGCACTTGAGGATGTCCTCCGCCAGCGTGGCTGGGTCCATCCCTTTCTTGTTCTTCGTGGATGCAGTGTTGAACGTCTGATCCAGCAGGTAAAACACAGTCGCATCCGGAGCCGCGGACTCCTCTTTGAACACCGGAGGACCGTACCCGGCCGCCATGGCCGCAGCGATCCTCACCGCAGCACCTGTCCCACTAGCCGCCAAACACCGAAGCAAGATTACCATCTTGTCTTGGTAGCGACTCATCTCGTGCAGAACAATGGATGGGTAGATGGACAGCATCACATCCGCTAACACGGCGATTGCCCATGCGTCCCACTGCCTTTCCATTTGTACGGGATCAACCGCCACACGGGAGTATCCTCCCCTCGGCAGCTCCATAGCTGGCGGAACGACCTTCCCACTCCTGACCAGGCGCATCACCTTCCTGGCTTGCTCAAAACACTCAAGCTCCTTCGGGAAGAGAGCACCCCGACCAACGGCTTTTGCTTCGTCCTTGATCTCGGTAAGGTATCCCTTCGTGAGGGTGAGCTCAAATGTTTCACCCCGGATGGCCTCGAACATGTTCGATTTCGGCACGATTCTGGCGAATAGTGCCCCGCCTTCCGCCTCGGCAGCCTGAGGGGTCCCTGGAGCAGCACGCATGTTCTCCTCTTCAACGGATAGGCCTATCGGTCCCATGTAGTTCTCAGGGAAGAACTTGTGCATAGCCCACACGACCGATGGAGCATGCGGATTCCACTCAACGAATGGGTTGTAGTACTGCAGGGTGCTATCGCCCCCTGAGTTGCACAGCTCCACATATTGTGAATCCGCTGCAGGCTTCTCGAGCTTGATGCAGATTCCGCAGATCCCCAATCTCGCGTTCGGGAACACACGCTGGGCTCCTCGCTTGACGCCCTTCAGGTGGGGATTGTCGCTGAACAAGCTCTCAGACTCGTCCGGTTGCGTAATGCAAACTGCGACCCTCGCCCACGTGTTCTGACCGTAGTGCGACAGAGTACTGTATCCCAGGGCCTCAACCGCCTTCAAAGACGTCCACACACCTACCCATTCATCGCTCGCGGTGGACGCAGTAACCTGCATACCACCCAGAATGCCCCACAATGAGGATTGCGAAGTTCCATGGATAAGGACCTTTTCAGTGTCCGTCTGGCCCCTGAAATTGATGGCCAAATCGAAAAATGCCCATCCATCGTCGGGACCAATTTCCACATCAGTGGTACTCGCCGGGTTCTTGGGCGAGATCCTTAACACCTGTCTACGGTCCCAGTCAAAGGCATCATGCAAGGACGTGATCACACCTGACATCTGCCCCATCGCGTGCAGGTATCCCCGCATTCCTGGCTTATCAGCCGACGCGAACTTCTTGACCGACGGGACCGACGAGAGCCTCCGTCCCGAGGAACATCTAACGATCTCCTCCCTGTTTCTCCCCTCCGTCAGCATCATCGCGTCCACGACCAACTCCGGAGGCGTGAACAGTGCGTTCGGCCTCTCGCTCATCCAGGCACGGATTGCGTTGAAATGGTGCTCCGCATCACCGAAATCATCTCCACTATACAGAGGGTGATCTCCGAATGCCGCCTCTGCCTGATCAGCGACCGCCTTTACCAAGGCAGTCTGCGGGTGAACCGTCTTCCACTCCGGCCAGGCTTTCGGGTCTCCAACCCACATTCCTCCGCATGGTTCAGCTGCCGGCTCCGTACTGCTATCCATGGGTAGCGCACTCTTGCCACTTTCAATGCTCTCCTCAAACACGAACGCGATATGGTAGGGAAGCAAGAAAGCAGGGTCCGTCGGAACCGCAGCGCAGAGGATGGCCGCCAAGTGCACGGCGTTCATCTCCGTAACCTCCACTCCCCGGCGCTTCATTTCCGCCACTATCGCAGCAGTCCTGACCGCCCGGTACCGGAGCAGCTTTTCATGGTCCGTCACCGGCATGTGGGACTTGTCAAGCTTGTCCTTGCTGATGTGGGATACTCTGCCAACCAGTTCGTCGAACCTCGCGGCACTGTCATCCTCAATCAGCTGATCAGCCTTCTCCATATCTGGATCAATCGTGGTGAACTTCGGATCCTGTCCCCGAAACCCCTTAATCGTCCACTCGCGGTACCCCGCAAGCAAACAACTGGCCACGGCCTTAGGCTTCTCCATACCCAGCCCCATCTCCAGGTCCCAGGACGGCCGCGGAGGCGTCGCCATGCAGCGCCCCAGGCCCATTCCGCCAGCTGCCGCCATGCGTCAGCAGGTTCGGGCCACCGGCCACGGAACCACGGAGGAACCGGGAACCCAGCCTACCGGCCAGAATTCCCCTGTCCTTCAGAAGGCTCAGCCTATCGGCCAGAGACCCTCTCCCTAGAACAAGAACCTAGAAGATGAATAATCGACAGAATCCGTCCTTCACAAAGCAGAAGAAAAACCTTAGCGACAGGCATATCTGCCTCATGCTTCTGTTCTGGTCAGTAAGCGCACTGAGTCGCCTGTGAATGTGGTGCGGTTGCCCGCGGTGTGAGCCAACTTGATCAAGCAAATGCTACGCGGCAACGAAGTTGTTCAACCACTTCCCAACAGCAAGCAATCGGTCGTGCTGAGAGAGAGTATCCCCTCCTCGCATCTTGCAAGTACTCCAAAACGAATTGAAAGACTTAGAAGAAAAGCACCTAAACACAATCCCATGCCTCTTGAGACCACATTGGCAAGCGCAAACAGACCTGCAATCAAACCCATGCGTGGTGGCGATTCCTTCAACCTCACCTTCCTTCAAGATATTGCATTTAGGTCGATAGAGAATGATCGGAACACATCCACTGGTTCGAGCATCACAAGCCAAGTTGAACCTTTGCCTAACGGCAGCCTCGGTCCTATCCCTAAGCCTTCTGGTCTGTCCCCACTTCCCAGTCCTGGAATCAACCCTATCGGGTGCAAGATCATTAAGAACAAGCACAACATAACAAAGGCTATCGCCTTCAATCCTACCAGATCGTATGATGTGATTCCTGTAACCAGGAGCAACTTGAAGCGTGACAACCCTGCAAAGATCACTATAAGCAAGAACACCGGCTATCGCCTGATCCGCAATAATAGTTTTCTCGCATCTTTTCCCTCCTTTTTCCTCGTCAATCACGATTCCCTCGTACTCAGAGAGTAACCTCTCAATGAGCCGATTGAAACCGGATTTTGCACCTGATTCCATGCGTACCCCCCTAAGCGGGGGCAGTCCAGGAGCGGCAGGGGGCTTAAGACAGGGTTGGGTGGGTTGGGCCAAATATTCCTGCAGGTATCCCGGCAGAAACATACCAAGGGTGTGCAGATTTCTATTCCACACGACCTTGTCAATGCAGGCCTTAGTGAAAATGTCTGCACCTTGGTAGTGAGACGGGCACGCAACGAACCGAAAAATTCCATCATTAAAACGTTCGTTGAGCCACGAGATGTCAATGCGCTGCGTCCTTGACATATAGCGCATGTTGGGATTATTCCCAGTTATAACGATCCGGCATGCCGATTCGTTATCCTCCAGCACGTTGATAATAAACGGCTGGGTCTCCTTTCCCTTCCCAATAGCGTGCTGCCAGAGGGTAGCTAATGCCATTCCCTCCTTGGACACTCCATGGTCGAGAGCAACAATCTCTGCTTCGGGAGTCGACTTCGAAACGGAAGTCTGTTTCTTGCTTACTCCAGTGATGGGCATGTAGGTCCTAGGACCCACAAGGCAAATGAGCACTCCCGATGTGCTCTTGGAATCAGTACGATCCCCAGCCAGATCCGCATCACAGTAAGCAACCAACTCAATGAACTCTGGGCTATCGCCCACCCACCCGTACAAATGAAGGTCGAGCGTAGAGTTCACATATGAAATTAACCTGTGGAGCTTGCGGTCACACAGATGATTCCACTTCGTGACCCGGCTGGCTAACGCCTGCACGGGACGAATCAGGTCATACCTGCCCATCCGAGCCCCGTAGAGAACCTTCATCAGCACCGCCGCCGCGTCATTTCCGAGGCATCCTGGCTGCGCATTGACGGTCTCCATGTCCATCGCCTGGTTGAAGAGTTTGTCAAATTCAGGATTGACGGAATTCTCGTCAAACTCCGGCTTGCTCTCGTCCAGGAACGGAGTTTCAACCTTCTGCAGCTTCTTCGGGTACTTTCCCTGACACAGCTCAATGTATCTATCGACACACGCCTGCATGAAGCTGCTCTCGCTGTACTTGATGAACCTTATCGTGGTTTCCGGCTTGGGGATGTCCTTAGAGAGTAACCCCTCTGGACCAAACCTCAAGTCGGGTTGCTCCTTATCAGGAGGATTGCCGACCGTCCACGCCAGTCTCGGGTCAAAGTGACCCTTGACCACCTGTTGCGTGAATTCGTGCTCGCAGCCAAGATATCTCTTGAGCTGCCTTGGTTCCTCCATCTTGATGACCTTCGAGATCAGCGCCCATCCTTCTGCGATGTTCTTCGCCGGCCCACTCATCTTGAAGTCATCCACGTACACGACAAGGAAGAGGTCGAGCTCCTCATGCCTAAACACGCTGGCCCAATCCTTCACCTTGACGTATCCGACCTTCTTCAGCATTGCCTCGCAGTGCTGTTCCCAAAAGGTACCAGCGTCCGGATGTCCATATAGTGCGAGCACGAGAACAACGACTGGATCCTTATATCTGGGATTTCCGCTGCCGTCGAACCACTCAGGTGGCCACTGGTCCGAGGAATCCTCACCCAAGTCTTCTTTCCCTTCAAGCGGGCCTGAGTGTATGCAGACTCCCCATCACTCACTTCCAGAAGATTCCCTGGGAGTAACCCGTGAGCATCACCCATCTTACCCGCCGCCATAGTAGCGGGGCAGGAGGTGTTCTCGGAGAACAGGGCCCAATGCCCGATCTCATCACGGACGAAACATCCCTCGAACACGACTCGCCCTTTATACTTGCGATTCGGATCGTCCTCCGGCAGCTCGTGATTCTTCTCGACACAAATGTCGAAAATTCTACCAACATGGATCTTCTCCCCCTCCTTACGTGCCTTGGCCGCAACATCATGCCACTCTTGGACAGTTGACAAGTCCCAGCATCCTTGCGAAGTTAACTTGTCCCACTCCTTCTGAAGAGCGGCCTTAGCCTTGGCATTCCCAGCTTGTTCCTTCTTGTTCACAGGTCTAGCGACACAAGCGTACAAGGGAGGAAAGACACCCGAGCTCTTTGGCCGATGAGAGAGGGATATCTCCCCCCTGGGCATAGAAAACTCAAAGGCCTTTCCGTCAGATCCAATCATAGGGGCAGCAGCAGCTATACCAGTGCTTCCGAAACCCGCGGTCGGTTCTCCGCTTGGTTTTCCTAGGGACGATCGACGCGTCAATGAGCATGACACGCTCCAGTACGATCTGCGCAATGCGGTCCCCAGGATTTACGATGAAGTCCTCATCCCCATGATTAAAGAGGATGACCTTGATCTCTCCGTCGTAGTCGGGATCAATGACCCCACCGCCTACAGCGATCCTATTCTTCACAGCTAGTCCTGACCTGGGAGCTATCCTAGCATACACCCCAGCGGGCATCTCTATCGAGATTCCGGTGTTGACCAAGCCTGACCCCCCTGCTGGAATACATGCTCCCTCAGAGGCATAGGTGTCCAAACCCGCACTCCCCGAAGTAGCCCGCGTCGGGATCTTGGCAGCCTCACTGTTAAGACTAACGTACAAGGTATCCGGCTTCTTCTTCCATCGCTGTTCAACCGGGTCAATCTCGACCGGCATCGCATTCGCGACCTTCTTGGAAGT
The DNA here is from genome assembly GCA_963377175.1 of Effrenium voratum. Lineage (NCBI taxonomy): Eukaryota > Dinophyceae > Suessiales > Symbiodiniaceae > Effrenium > Effrenium voratum. The sequence goes on along the minus strand of CAUJNA010000555.1, from coordinate 53,336 downwards.
ACCGTTCGGGTACCATGCTCCAACGATTGCCTCACACATTTCACTTGGATAGAGAGCAGTCGTCGGGGTGACTGACCCCTCAATGCGTGCATGAAGGTATCCCTTCTCGTGCTTGCATTTTCGACCTGACAGCTCATCAATGAGCTCCTTGGAGGTCGTCGCAACCTTCCACTGCTTCCTGATTGGCACGCCGTCCTTGTCCTGCATCCCGAAATCACAGCCGTCGAAATCAACGGTCTCGACATCAGGATCAGCAAGAAACCTCTGCATGAACGGTTGCTTCCATCCAAGACAGTGTCTAGGCCACTCAAATGCAACCCTGCCCCCTCCTCGCCTAACGGCTCGGGAGGCCCGCATGAACGCCGCAAACATAACCTGAGAATTCCTTCTAAGATCGTTCAGGTGTGATGCAAACTCAGCACCGTGGATTGAAAGGTTGACATACTGCCATGTACTCCACGGTCCGCACGGAATTGACGCCCACAGGTCACACCCAGGATTATCCTCGATGATCCCAATAAGCCGACTAACGTCTTTGGCTTTGGTGATGTCAAATGAGCCAACGTGAACGCGAATTGCATCGCCTCCACACTCCATCATCACTGCGGACAAGCGCGAGTCAGGTTCACACGCAAACTCGATGAGGAGCTTGCGGCCAGGCGCTGGAGCAGCCGGGTCCCTCTCAGGATGTTCGCGGCGTCTTTCTTCCCTTAGGGATAACTCCCGTTCGGTTTGAACATATATCTCCCGAGACCGGGTGGACATCTGTCTCCAACTATCCGCATCAATTGAATTGGGTTTTCCGGTGCCTGCGTATGGTCGCTCACGCCTATCGGCGGATTGGCCATAGTCGATCCTGTCTCCGTGCAGCTCATGACCCTTCTTCGGACCTCCGGTAGGTTTGGCTCCTTCTTCCTTTGGCTTAAACCTACCGTGGGGAGCACATCCCTTGTCAAAGAGGATGGTCACACCAGTCCAAAATCCACGCGTGAAATGCCGATGATTGGGAGCATCGTGATGACGATCGTCTCTCACCCAATTTCCAACGGCATCAAGCCCCCGCATGTGCGTGACCCTAACGGTGTCAAGCTCCTCATGCGAAGGACCACCTGGAGGGAGGTCCTCGTTCGTCGTCCCGAAGAACTTCTTCCGCACCTCAACGTGGATGCGATACCAGGCGCTGTCCTCGTCGTGCCGCTCCCAGTAATCTGAGACGCACGCGTCACCACTCCCTTGGACAGCCTTGCTCTGAATGGCCCCATCAGACTTGGAAGAGCTACCGCCCCCCTCGTCCTGTTGGTCATCGTCATCATCATCAGGATCATCAAATCGACCTTCATCAAAGTCGAATTCATCCCTGATCTTCTTACTCGGCTTAAGGTCGGCTCTTCGGTCAGCTAACGCCTCCCGAATGGTCCGAGTCCTAGCGTCATAGGATGCCAACATCGGGAACACGTAGGGCTCCTCAGGGTTCTTCCAGATACGTTTGACCTGGTGTATACTTGGTTTCCTGAGACCCCTTTGGATGTGCTCGAGATCAGCAACGAGATAGTCGCCCTTCCACAGCCCCCCTGGTTCTAACCGATAGCCCAGAAATAGGCCTGGCTTGGAAGATGGGGCGAACTTCGGATCCTCCTCTATCTTGATGAAGTCCCGCTCTTTCTTCTCGGCGGGCAGGGCAGTAGTGACGCTTGTCTCTTCAACCTCTACCTCATCGATGGGAACAAAGTCCGGTTCGTCGTTGCATTCGGGTTCATACTCCTCGTTCTCATAGATCTCGGCCTCGTCCTCATCGATCTGATCAAAATCACAGTCGAAATGAGTTTCTCCAGTCCATTCGTGGTTACCTCCACGGTCGTTCTCGGCCTGGAGCCAGTTTTCGTCAACAACAAATTCGGTCGATCCGTCCAGATAGTTGAGGACTGTGCTCCGCCTCCTGCCAAGGTCTTTGATCTTGACTGGACAGCTCGTCCCTATCGGGATAAAGAGCTCGGTTCGCGCTTCAACGTGGACGCGAGTGAGAACCTTCTCGTCTTCATTTGCGATCCAGTGGTCTCCTCCTTCATCAACGTCCTCTGAGTCGATCTTCCCAGCATGTCTGGAGTCGTTTTGGGCGTTTTGAACCCCCCCCTTTCTATCCCTGCGAATCTTGGGAGCAATGGGGTAGAAGTCGACCAGACAACCAAACGGCAGAATGACTCCGCTGAAGTTCCCGTCACCGTGGCGTCGCATCCACGGTGATCCCTCACCGCGATTTTCAATATTCCTTGCCATGGAAAAATGCCTAACGGCAAATGGCCACCATCGAGGTTCAAATCCAGCTTGACGCAGGAGCACACGTGCCCCATGGAGAACAAGCTTGACCTTGTTCTCGATCAGGCCGTTGGTCTTGGGCATGCCCGGTGTAGAAAGCCGGTGCAATGCTCCAAGCGTAGTGACAGCATTCTTCAGCTCTGGGGCCTGGTCGCTGTACACTAACTTCAGAGTTTGCCCCCCTGCAAACCTGCGAAATGCCTCCAGCGTATTGCTACGGGATCTGGACTGCACAGGAAGGACTTCGAGGTAGTCAGTAGCGAGGTCATAGAACACTATCGCGTCTGCTTCGCCATGAAAGCCTCGATCCTTCAATCCTCTCAACACCATCGTGTCGGCGGTGGTTAGGTCCCCGAAACTTACCACGTCATGCGCAGCAGCACCGCCTTTGCGGCGAAGCTTGACATTCTCCATTTTCGCACGCTGGCAGTGCGGGCAATAGGGGTTCTTTGGGAGATGCGTGAGCATATGGCGAAGCGTCTTAGCATCTGCCCGCCACTCAGCCTCTGTGCGTAGTCCGGAGAGAAAGTTTATCTCGACAATGTCACCATCATCCCCTTCCCCCGGGCCAGGAAAAAGTGGTGAGTGGCTATCGCCCTCACCCCCCTGTTCCGCCTTTCCGGGAAGAGCAACGGTCTCGCATTTGACCCGAAACCACGTTTCACCCGTCCATGGGACATTAGATGCTATCGCATGCTGATCTCTTTCGGATAACTCCCATAGACTATCAACCAGCACCTCATGGGTAACCCCATTTCGATGAACGACAGTTTTCCTGTAGTTGTCCAATCGATCAACTCCAACGGGGCAATCATCGCCTATCGGCACAAACTTTGCTTTGCGCGGAAGCCGGTGCTCCTTCACAACATGGCCCGACCGCTCAGTGCGCCAGGTGTCCTGTAGCTCACTCTTGGCCGCAAGCCTAGACCTACCCAGCGGAATCTCGCTGGCTTCAAGCCCTCGATACGCCGCCCCGGGGGCAGGCATAGCAGGGATTGGCTCAGCATCATCAAGAGTGGGAGAAACGAACTGAGTGTCACCATGAGGAAGATATGGCACGTTGTTGATGACATCCAATGTCACCGTCCGGCCCGAAGGACACGTGAGAGTAGGCTTGCAACCTGCAGCCCATACAAACGAATATCCCATATCCATACAACGCTTTCCAACGGATATGATGGATGGAGTGGACTCAAGGACGTGTGCCTCAATCACCTCGTCCAGGTTGCCAACATCAGCATCAACACGACCAGCGGTGCGAGTCGCCCCGTTGGCAGTGTGCAGCGCATGAGTGTGTCCGCCTTTGGCAATCAGGGCCCTATCGGGTCCTTTCAAATCACCGAGACCGACCAGATCCATTGGGCAACCAGTATCTACCAGCCACCTCACCCCATCGTATCCAACAGGTGCAGCAACCTTCTGAGTGTACTTCGGCTTTCGTACAACGCGATGTCCCCGCACATCACCAGGGTTGGTATCGATGTCCTCGTCATTGTCAAGGAGCACTTGGGCGTGAACAGCCGCTGCTCTTATCAGAGCACTTTGAACTTCCCTAGCAATTCTCTTGCGCGAAGGGAACTTAATCGCATTTGGATGGCTGTATCCAGCCTCACGGCAACGATTCACGACCCTACCCGTATTGTCATTCTCAATCGAGACAACAAACACATCAGGAAGATCGGGAATCTTGACCCTGAGAGGTTCCCTACCGGGACCCTTCGGGAAGTACTTGTTCCTCCAGGAGAGTACAGCCTCCGCATCATCGCAATACCAAAACGTCGTCTTGGTATCACTTCGTCTTGGGAGTCTCCCGAACAAGGTTGCTCGGCGATCACTAAAGTTCACCCCGACATCCTCGATTACGGTCCCATTTGCGTCAACTGTCCGTCTCCAGATGACTTGGTCCCATTTAGGACCCCCACCGGTAGTGCCGGAGAAGAACAATGCGCCTCGCTCGCTTTTCTCCCAACTGCTAACGCAAGGAGGGAGGCAACCCGGTGCAGACCCACCGGTAGCTGGGGCAACAGCCCACATAGCTGGACACGCCACAACAACACGGTTGGCCTCAGGGTAACGGCCCGCCCCGCCTAAAAATCCGTCAATCCTTGAGCGGGGCTGTCGAGACGCCTCGCCTCCCTATCGGGAGGACTGGGCGTAGGCGATCTAGGGGTATCCCCCTCTTCATCCTCAACAACCGGACCAGCAGTGGAACGAGGCGTAATGGGCTTCGTGCCTGGTGGTGGCTTCTGATGCAGGTACTTGCACGGCTGAGCTGTGCATTTGCCATACATCCAGTCGTAGCAGTATCCGAAGAACATAGGCTTGTCCCTAACGGGCCTATCGCCAGTCCTCGGCGTAGAGGGCGCAGCGGGGTTCCTTGGGCTCTTGTCGTGCTCAAACCTGCATTCCCGACCATATTGACACTTCCCAGTCTTCGTATACTCCCAGCACGCCCGATCAGCAGGCCCAGCAGGGGACTGTCTTCTCGGCGACTTGGGAGACGGTGTGCGCTTATCCCTCTGACTGCCTCTTCCAGGAGAAGCTCTGTCTCTCTGACTGCTCCTTCCGGGCGAAGATGATCTCGGCTTCCCGTCAGGTCTCCCATCCCTTCCGGACCTAACGGACCTTGAAGGGCTGGGATCACTCTTCCTGGCAAGTGGGTCGTACCGCCGCACTACACCGGGAGCACCAGGATGTCGATCCCTTTCACGGGATTGAGAGCCCGATCGTGACCTCTGCTCATGAAAGGTCTGGTACATCTGAAGCGTGTTCTGGCGCTTTTGCCATCGTTCGACACAGTCCTGACAAGCCTTATAAAGCCACGCGAATGACCTAACGGTCACATCGCGATCCCACCTCTTGATGTCGGGCCGCATACAGCGTAGATGACGAACGTTCTCGATGAACACAGCTAATAGTACCCCATCATCGATCTTCTTCCTAATCCCAGAAATGAGATTGTCCCAGGTGCTCAGATAACTCCGGAGCCTTGCTTCATCATCAGAGTGACCCGTCTGCCGGCACTTGAGACTGGTCAACTCAGCAATCTTGAAGGTCTGGTCGTCCTCGACTCCAGTCTGCAGGTGGTTCAGCAGAAGCTTCAAGATCTGCCTCCCCTTGATACCCTGAGGGGGATTCATATTCTGAGCGGCTTCGGTCAGGCGATTCATCTTGTCCCTAACAGCCCTGGTCTTGATGCACTCCCTGATAGCACTCGTGAAGTTTGAATCCAAAATCGGGTACTTGCAGGGTCCGTCAAGAGCATCATAGTCGAGTCTCTCAGTCTCTGAAATCCACGCTAACGCGTAGTCAGAGTCAAAGCTGAAAGCGTTCCTGACCCTCTCTTTGATCTCTGAAAGCCACTCCCGCAGCTTATCAGCTGTCGGCTCAGCAGGCAGCACGATCGTGTTGCACTTGTGATGGAACCGGTCCTTATCGACAACGGTGGAAATAAGAGCCCCTATCGGGGTACACGAGGTAATCCTGCAACCTTCACACAGTCTAGCAGGCATAGGGCAGCAAACTTCACACGCCCTCATTCCACAACCAACGCAAGGAACAAGAGGGAAACCAGGCTCAGGGATCCTGTTACACTTAGTGCACCTGTCCCGTCCATCATCTCCCCTCAAGGCTTCAGGGAGAAGACCACCATCTCCCTGCCTACCGGCACCATTCACACTATAGCCGAGGCTAAGACCCGGCCCAAGGTTACCGCCGCTCGCAACACTTGAGGGGTAACCCGTGGCATTGCTAGACTGACTAACGCCAGCGCCAACCCCTTGGTGACTAACGCCACCTCCGTAGGCAGGACCATAGAAACTGGAACCACACTGATTGTTCCCAGTTCCATGAGTGTCAGCAGCACTACCGTGGAACCCGGGTGCTCCACCAGGGTAACCCCCGGTAGGAGCCCCTCCACTCGGCCCTCCAGAAGGTCCAGCGGGACCTTGGCCTCTGCCAGGATGTTCAGGCCCTGGCGGTGGAAGTGGAGCATGTCCATGACCACCGCTTCCGCTCCCACCTTGACCAGGTGGTCCGCCTTGCCCACCACCTCCCCCGGGAGGAGGAGGAGGGGGCGGTCCAGCTTGAGCGCGTTCATGCCGAATATTGCAGCGTGCACATCGCTCAAGGCCGTCATTTCCGAAGTAACTGTGATTCTCACAGACGTGAGTCCCACAATCCGTACAGAGATACATGGAGACCTCCTGAGCATTCTTGCGACATGCCCAGCATTTCATTTTCAAGAACTGACAATTGTAACAGTCCCCGTCGTCACCCCGGCAAAGCCCGCAGAACTCACGATTGCACGTAACACACGAGAATTCAGCGTTTGGGTGCCTACGGTCATTGGGATCATCGAGGGCACAGATCTTTGGGGCATCTGGGCCACCGCTGCCGGGAGCTCCTCTTGCAACCGGCGCCGAGGCCTGTCCCCGATCCGACGGAGCTCCAGCGGTCCTCCACCCGTCGCCGGGACTCTGGACGTCCGCACTAGCTCTACTCCCGGGAGTCCTCCAGTCATCACCGGGACTCTGGATGTCGGCATGGGCCCTATTACCCCTACCATCTCCCGGATGACGGCCCGTGTTCGGAGAGACGTTCCCGCTATCGCGGATCGGTCTTTCCAGACTCGGAGAGATACTCCCGCTATCGCGGATCGGCCTCTCCACCCTTGATTGCCGACTTCGGACCTCAGACCCCCTATTGGGAACGGCATCAGGCCTCGGGCTCCTGTTCCTACCCACATCCCTATTGGGAGAAATAGAAATGTCCCCCCTTGCACGCGCGTGGGGACCATCCCTCGCACGCCCTGGCGGCGAATGCGACCTGTCAGGCAACCCCCGAGCCCTCCTGCTTCTGCTGTCGGACCTCTCCCTAACGGGATTTATGGGATGCCTGCCTGCACGAGAAGGATCGACCCTATCGGGCACATTTGGCAAAACATGATCAGGCAAACCAACACCTCCGCCTGGTCTCACCGGAAGGCCAGTACCCCGGCCGTCACCTTCCCCGGGTGTGGGCGTCGGAGACCTGATCCTATGTCCCTGCCCCGCAAATGCATTGTAACCAACATTCCGTCTCTCTCTGGGTTGTTGAGGAGCCTCATTAATCTGCTGGACACCCTGAATGATGCCAGCGGCCTCGTCAAATTGACCCTCCATCTCAAAGAGCTGAGACATGATTCTGTTGTTCGCTGCGCTAAGATTACGCACGTTACCATCGATAGCGCTGACTCTCCGCATAACGCCTTCAAGCGTACTCCGGAACGAGCCGAGTTCTCGCCTAACGGCAGGCTGCACTTGGTCACTGCTTGCAGGAAGATTACGGATCTGTCCTTGGATACCATCAACGACCCGATTCACAATTGCCGATCTCGCTTCATACTGTTCAACATGTGATTTCACGGTCTCAAACCTTGAAATGATGTCGTCATGATCCCGACGTTGACGTTGAATTCCTCGAGCCAGATCCTGCATCTTCCGATTGATCTCGTCAATAGCCTCATGCCAGTCCTGCGGGGAATCATGTTCTGATGGTCTATCGACCTCCTGAGAACCCCTTCCACTCTGCAGTCTCGACACTCGATTAACAAGACGAGTGTGCTCTTCTTTGATCCCCTCAATAGATTCAGAGGCCCACTTGGCAAATGTCTCGTGTTCAAGGAGAGCCTTCTCGATCTTCAGGTTTAACTCCATCCACTACACTGCCGCTGGCCCTATCGGACGGATGCGCGACAGGATTCGGGTTCCATACACCTGCTGCTGTCCGCATCCCAACGGTTTTCTCTACCGAGAACATCCGTTTCTCAAGCTTGTCCAAATCCTTAAGGATCTCGTCCTCAGAAGCAGCATGGCTTCTGCGGCCTCACTATTCTCCTGAATCATCAGGCGAAGCCGATCAGTCGATGCCTCATTGTCCTTGACAGATTCATGGACCTCGTGGGACAGTAGGTTAATCCTCTGCTCCACGACCTCGGCTTGCTCATCGATGGCTTGCCTCACAATGGCCCTGCTGTCGGGAATAACTTCCCTTGCGAACCGTTGAACTATCATTCGCATCCTCCCGGCATCAGATTGAGTCGCAACCTCAGCTGCCAGTCGATCGACCTTGTACTTCGTCTGTTGAGTCTCGTCGCTCCATTCCCTTCTCATGGAACTCACTTGACCGTTCAGTAACCTGATCTGGTCAGCAAAAATATGGAACGCTTTCGCGACTGAGCCAGAAACCTCACCTCTCTCGAGCATCTCCTGGATGTGCAAATCGAACACCTCCTTTGCCCTAGCGTCACCTGATTCACCGGAAGAATGAGACCTGAGTGCTGGAGGAGTCGATATCTCGATCCTCTCAGGAGCCCCACTAGCTCTAGCATATCTTCTGGGGTCATCCACAGGACTATCACCAACCCCAGATGGCCTGCTAGGGGTAGAACCCCTTCTACGGCTATCGCCGGAACGGGGATCAACATGGGACGCACGAGACTCGGGAGTAGAGTGGATGTGAACATCAGCAGGATCAGGCATCTCCTCATCCTGCGGAGTTGAGTCCATTGGTGAGGGGCTAGCCCTCCTCGCCTTCGACCTATCGGTCTCAATGGCCAGGGGTGACGGTCTCTTCGCAGAAGCACTACGTTCCCTGGCGGTCGAGCCCCATTGAGGTGTGAACTCGTTGCTGGACCTTAGCGTTTCAAGGTCACTGGTATCTCGCCCTAACGGGCTAGCGATCGACGGACGATCCTCGATTCCGAGTGCATCGGCAAGCCGGCCATCTCTTGCACCTCTCCCAACGACATCGGCAACCCGCTCAGTGACTCTCGGCGAACCAGTAACCCGGTTCGAGTTCACGTCTCTCTGATTTAACGGACCTCCAAACGTAATGTTGGGAAAAGGGGGAACATTCGGGGTATCACCAATCGCCGGGGGACCTACCGGTCCCTCACGGTCATGGATGGCCTCCAATCCCCGAAGAACTTCCCGACTGTCCCTGGCTCTCTCTCTCTCGCTTCGGGCATCCCTGTCAACGCGAAGGTCCCTGGCGGCTCCACGAGAGAGGCTCCTGGGCCTCGCAGCATCACGGATCCTAGCATTTCGTCGTGGTTGGTCCTCCTCCTCATCACGGCGATCCGCAAATGCGGCATACTCGTCATCATCATCGACCTCAAACTTGGCAGCGGCGGGACTAGTCCTTGCAGTCGCACGGCTGCCTGCATTTCGGCGCGAATGGCTCTCCTCCTCATCCGCAAAATTGTAACCTTCGCCATCATAAGACTCAGATTTGGCAGTATTAGGGTTGGGCCTACCGGCATCAGATCCCTGCTTTGAGCTACGCCCCAACCTGCGGTTGATTTCAACAGATCATCGTATCCGAAGTCCGTGAATTTCCACTCCTCGTGCTCATCAAACTGACCTGGATTTTGAGAACCAATGGATCGGCCCGGGATACCTCCCGGAGCCAGAACCATAGTCCCTGGTCCCTGCGGCCTATTCTCAAACTCATCCGAGACCTGCGACTCACCTGGAACAAGAGGTCTCGGAGGTCGAATTGGCATGGCCTCCGGGTCATCCGAATGAGGGCGGGCCATGTCCATCGCCATGCTGATGAAGTCAAAACGTCCACGCCTGTGACCTGATTCAGAGCCACTCCTACCGGAGTAAACCCTTCGTGTCTGCTCGTCATCAGTGGCCTGGCGGAAAATACGATCGTCTCCATCGTCGGCGTACCTGCCACGGCTCATGGGTGTATCCCTACCGGGATCTTCACCCCTGCGGTCCTGACCTGTTGAACCTGCTTCGAAATCCTCGTAGTCATAGTCCGGTAGGTCCTCACCTGAGCGGAGGCCACCTAGGATGGCCTCCTCATCCACGACGCTCCTTCGAGATCGTGGGGTCGACATAGAGCTTGTAGTTGATGGTCTCAAGCGCGTAGGAAAGTCCTACGGCTGATAACCTGTGATTCGGGCACGAGCCTGTGCCCAGGCAATGGGTAAGTTGGGGTAAACAAGCCACAAAAGAAAGGTTCCCCAAAAGCAAACCAATCCCCGGTCCCAAAGATCAGGGTTTCCCACACACCAGAGAACAACAACCAAAGGAAAACAAACCAAACCAGAAAAGGGTTAACCCGCAACCTTGGTCGACAACAGGCCGCACGACTGGTCCCTACCAACCTGGCGGCGGCCCGAGGTCTCTTTCTCCCCCGAGATGCCGTCGGTCGACGCAGGGGTTCGGCGACGCCCATTCGAGGCGCGACGGAACCCAAAACTTGAGCCAAAACACCACAGGTCGGTCACTAACGCGACGTCCCTGATGATGATATGAACCATGGCTAATCACACAATGTTAAAATTAAAAAAAAAAAAAAAAAAAAAAAAAAAAAAAAAAAAAAAAAAAAAAAAAAAAAAACACTTCTGGTCCCTCGCTTGCCCGGCGAGTGGTTTGCACTGGAACTCCTGGTTCTCTCAAAGAGTTTGGCATCTGCTCTACTGATTCGCCCAAATAGGCGGAGGAAAAAACAAGGTCAAGCTTTGAGTGGAACCAAAGCCAAAGCTGGGAAGGCTGCTTTCGCCCTTCGGACAAGACCTTCTTCAACCCAAAGCCACCCAAACCTCAAGTCCAAAATCATGACACCCAAACCCCTCACAGTCTGCCACCCCCCACCCAAAAAAAAGAAGAGAAAAGGCGACACACACTCACAAAGCGCCTGCCGGAGCTTGTCCAAGTTGGGGGGAAGCAGCATAGACTCCGCCACCCCACTGCCCAGCTTGTTGAATGCCTCATTCGTGGGCACCAGCACCTTGGATCAGACCGCTCTCGCCCTTATGTGTCGAGCCCGCTCTCGTCCGAATGGATCGCCCTATGAAGAAGCCCGGCGGGGAGAACCTTTGAGTTCCTTTGCCACGCCGAGGTGCACAAGATGGTACAATTCCCTTCACGGTAAAGAGGAGAACCAGCAGAGAGTGGGTCAAATTGTTATGTCCCCAATTGGGTTGCCCTGGCAAATGGAACCCTGGGGACGAAATTGACCAAATACCTGTGGCCTGGTGGCTTTTCATTTCTGACCCATGCCTAAATGGCCATGCGTCAAAAGCCTGCACCCGCCAGTGAACATCCCAATCCCCACTAAAATGGACTAAAACTGCCCCAAAATGGTACCATTGGTTTTGACCCACAAGTCTTCTGTCGTCAGCTTTCTGCCCAGGTGCCGTCAAAGGCCCCTCCCGCAGCGCCGGCTCTAACCCCGCCAGCCGAATCGCCTCGAACGGGGTGCGGACTGGCGCACAAGGGATCCGAGAGCTGATCGTCTGTTGGCCCAAAAAGTTGGCCTGGCTTCCTGTTGGCTTCCCTTGAAAACCTAAAAAGGGTACCCTCAGAGTAAAGCCACGCCCACGTGCCCCCCTTTTGGGCACTTTGAAAGTCTTTGAGATTGGGAACCCGAAGGATCGACCCTCCCCCGAAGTTCTGGAAGGATATACATGGTCATACAGGTATCCATGACGCGGATGCTCGGAAGGGGACCCCATATTCATCGGGTGCTCAAAGGGTTTATGGCCATTCCTCAATGACTCAATGGCCAGGAAACAGAACCTTGGACGAACTACTGCACCACCTAAGAAACCCTGGAATGATGACTTTCCTATAAACTCCCACACACAATGGTTTCCCATGGTTTCAAGAAGTGGTGCGACTGGATTTCCTCCTTTTGAGTTACCCGTGGGATGCATCCAAGTCTGACCCTCGGGCCTTGCTCAACCCTCACAAAATCAAATAGCCCAAGGCTCGTGGCTTGAGCTTTGGGAATCCTGCGTTGCAACCTTTGGGAGGCTGAAGCGTTCTTTGGCACAACTTCGCACGCGGAGAAACCGCCCAGGCGAAGTCCTGGATATCTACACCTCTTTGGCTACGGTTGTGCATCTGAGTCAACCTGCCCATGTGACCAGATGTGGCGAACTGCTGTGTCCGGCGCTGAAGGCCCCACACACAAACGCCCAAACTTTAGATGCTTACAAGGGGTGGAAGAAGCAAACCAAGTCGGGGTGATTCCACACCCGAATTTGAGCCAAGTCGACATGTGATATGCTGCACAGCTGCCTTGCGGCACTTCCAAACTTCAAGCAATATCATGGGCATAGCGGCATCGTATGATAAATCCCTGCAGAGCACTAGGTTGTGTAGCCAAGCTATGATGCCTGCTATTGGTAAGGCCGAAAATAGAATGCAAACCGTAAACTCGGTGACTTTGCCTGGCACAGGCAGCTTGTCTTGCCATGACGCCTGCAAAACCCACCTCTATTGCGTGCAACCGAAGGCCCTTCAGCGCGGTTGAGCTGGCCTGCTGGATGATAGAGAAGTAGGACTCACTCTGGATGAGCTCTACCTTAAGGCCACCAAAAACATAAATTTCGAAGGCAACCAGCGTTGGCCTCGCACGAAGCAAATTGGCCTGCTGTAAATATGTGTCTGCATTTGATTCCTTCTCCATTCAGTTCGGTGTCTCCGTACCTAGAGAAGATTGGCATAATCCCACATCTTATTCGGGATGGACCCACCGGCTGTGGGGGGTTCAATCTGCCAATCCTGAACAAACAAAGCCATGGCTCGTGTGGAAGCGTTGCCTTTGCCTTTGCACTGACCTTCAGCCGCTTTTTCACCAGGGCACTATGTCCATCGTAGGCGCCGGCAGGACAAAATTTGGCGGCATGAAAACCTGAGGATGGGTCAAAGCGAGTTCCAAATTGCCACACATACCAATCCACACAAATTGGTGTCCAGAAATGGGTGGGATTCTCGCCGAAATGAATGGGGTTCCCCAAGGCACCTTCCCGATGGTGTGCACCAGGCCGTTGGATGCTTGCAGATCTTGCCGCGAGATTGGCACCAAATTCCTCGCAAGCAGATGTCTCGTGGTTCAGAGGTGACTCATTGGGGAAAACCCGCAAAAACTGGCCATGTGCAGCTAGGATTCACTACGAAGGGCGTGACTGTCGTCACGGCGAGAGTCTCCCCCTGCACGCAATGCAGCTCATCTGTCGCAACAGTCTCATGCATTGGGTTGCGCTTCACCCCAATAACCATTTTCGATGAGTCAATAGGCCTCTGCGCCAAACGCCAAGACCCAACGGACGTCCGCGCGCCTCGAAAGTCGACAAGACCTGCAGTGCTCAAAGCTCCCGCTGGCATGAGGAAAAACCGTATGGGTCCCATTCGGGTCCGTCCTGCCCCGCTTGCAGCTGTTGACTTGGCGTGTCTCCATAACACACGTGGTACTGCAAGACCTGGCGACAGGATCGCAAAGGCTGTCATTCAACCGCCCCTCTCGAGTCACGGAGGCAAGGCAAATCTCAGATTTCTCTGGCGGCCTGGGTCAGAAAACCAGTGTTCTCCAGCTGCATCCTCAGAACAGAGCGACAAAGGAATGGCTTCACGAAGGAGTGCATGATGTCATTGGCTGCAGTGGATCGGACTTGACACGACTTGACGATTCTTCAAGTTCAGGCCAACTCGATGAGGAGTTGATGGGGATTGCACTGGGGATGTATGTCAAACCAATCTACAACCTTTAGTGCCGCATCCAAGACTTTCTTGAGCCCTTTGACCACCACCCGGAGCCATCTGCCAGAGCCATTGTCCAAGCATCCAAATGATCTACAGAAATATCACGATCATAACTACACTGCCAGGACAGTTGCGCCTCTTAGGCCTTCTCAGAGAACACAACCCTTTCCCCCTCGAATCCTGCAAGGTGATGCTGGGTCATTCGCGGTCGAATTTTCACACTCCAAAACCTTTAAAGCATTTTAAACTTAAAAGAGGGTGATAATTGACCGTCCCATTCCTGCCACACGAAACCGAATTGGAAATTCGACCCGCGGGCGATCCATACGGCTTCGCAGAAACCAGCAAGAGGCACATAAACTGTCGTCCTCCTGATGTATTCATTGCCCCACCATCACTCTCTTGGTCCTTCTCTCTCGCCAACACAAGCGGCTCAGCCACATCGCAAGCCACGGCGAAAGCAGGCACGCAACCGCGGTCACCCTGAACGTGAAGGGATCTGATTTGAAATGTAGTTGTGTTTCCTGCAGTCCTGATGAACAAATTCTTACTCTACTGTCCGATGCAGAAAGGCAAGACAGAAATGCATCTCAACATGGTTCCGCTGCCTTTCCATCGGGGTTGGTCTCAACATGGGGGAACCCCTAAAATGGCAACGGTTTCCACAAAGATTCCTCTCAAAATGGCATGCCCCACAGTTTCTCAAAATGGTTGACCCTTTCTTGGGGGCAAAAAAGAAGAAACAGCCCAATTTTAGTCGTCCCATTTTGAGGGGGCACCCACAACTCCGCCCACTTTTGATTCGGGTGGCAAGGAGGCTGCCACACCGGGGCCCAGCAACTGCCAGGCAGCGTTGGTCGGGGCGAACATGGTGAAGGGACCAACTCCTGCGGTCGCTTTTCTTTCCGGTTTTCTGCGCATAAGGTCATGGATCAGTCAGAGAGTCGCGGCTTCACCGACCCTAGTGTGCCTATGATCAGTCAAAGAGTCTTCGTTAGTGTGGCTGTGCGCTTGGGTCGAAACAACTCCCGGTGGACTGAAACCCGAATTCCTGAAGTCTCATGTCCATCAAAGGGTCCACAACTTGCCCATGTGCGAAGGTGAAGCCTTTAGTCGACCGCCTGTGGCTTTCCGCAACGGAAGGGACTCCATCTACATGCAGGTCAAAGGGATTGTGACACGTGCAGGCAGTGCAGGCAGAGAATATCCCTTGCAACTACATATCTGCAGGATGCAACAGCCATGCAATGCTTGATCTCACCAAAATCCTACTTGTGCTCAAAGTTCCTTTTGGCGTTCATTCCACCTGAGCAATGGAAACCGAGCTAGCAGCCACTGGCCTGGACTCACCGGTTCTGACCGAATCATCAAACCTCGACCGGAAGGCGTTTCTATTCGCCTTCGAGCACGAACTGCAGGTTTGCAAGTCTCACGGCGCTGTACCTGGGCCGACGCTCGCAGAACTCTTGACTTCGGTGTTGATATAGCGATGGGTCAAATACAGGTTTTGGTATCGAACAGGGTGGACCAATTCCCGCCCTCAAGGCACATCTGCCAGGATGCAGGGTGGACAGCTCACTGTTCTCCGACAGGAGAGTAGTAATGGTAGCTCCCTGCCAGGTGCACTTCAAGTGAACTTCCTGAGATATATGTCCTTCTCACCCACATATCCCTTGCCACCTTGCTCAAGTTGTCCGACTGAATTGAAAGCATCAAAGCCCTCGGATCAGCATCAAAGCCCGGCCTGCAAGGCCCATGGCAGTAGCAGGAAGACCAGCAGCAGCACCATGGGATGGCATCGAATGGATTCGGCCACCCCGTCAACCCAGCAAAGAACATGAATCCTTCTTGCACTCCAACAGCTTTTAAGCTGTAGCTGATCCAGTTGGAAACTGGATGAAGTCGGCAGATCTGGAGACTGCTCGCTGTATCTCAAATGGTTATGCCCTCCTCTGGTGGGATCTTATGTCCTGCTGT